>PIJE02000971.1:0-97500 GCA_002895965.2 Coryphaenoides rupestris | reverse complement strand
TGTGTCCTATAAAACCTCTGGGTTAATGGAGAAGAGCTGGCCTGACATCCAGGATTATTCATATAACTGCCGTTGTATAATCGTTTTGTATTTCATCGTGTATCGCTACGAACCGCCTAACATGCAGTAGTGCGCTGTAAGTACACCGCACTGGGTAGTCAGAAAACACACACACACACACACACACACGCGCACACACATACACACACACGCACACACATACAACGTACGTCCGAGAAACGGGACCTCGGAGGAGCGGCTGGTTCACACCGACGTGATAACGGACATGAAACAATAGCAAACATCAATTTGTACGTTCCAGAATGTACTGTCCTCTGCTAGCATGAGGGGCCTGTACTGTGTGTGTGTGTGTGTGTGTGTGTGTGTGACCACCTCACTGTCACCTGTGACTGCTGAGAAGACGAAACATGCGAGCACATAAAAAAACGCGTTGTCTTAAAATGGTTCTTGTACACAGAGTGTGAGTGAATGTGTGGTCATATTACAGAGCGTGAACGTGCACATGTACACACTCTACCCAAACGGTGTTGTGTGTGTGCGTGCATCGTGGGACCTTGTGCACATAGCAACCCCCCCCACCCCCCACCACACACACACACACATAACCCGCTTTCTGCCAACTCAGCATCACAGACAAACACATACTCCTTTCTCTCCGTCTCCTTTTGTCTTTTAATTTCCTGAATTCAACTCTTGTGGTGGAGGGGGGGGGGGGGGGGGTTCCTCTCTCTCTCTCGCTCTCTCTCTCTCTCTCTTCTACGAATAGTGCCCACGGCCTCAAGGTCAGCCCCTCAAGGAGAGTCTGAGATGAAGATGAAGATGAGGATGAGGCTGATGGGTGCTGCTGTGAGAACAGACCTTCGTGAAAATTATTCAAGGAAAGCGCCTTGAGTCAGAGTCATACACTAACCTGCTACTGGAAATAGGCCCCTGGACTCTCACAGCACACAAACACGTTTACATATACAAGTGTTTACATACATATACACATAAACACACACACACACACACACACACACACACGTGTACGGAATATACACGTGTGTAAACACATTTGCAGACAGACACACACACAAGCACACACGTAACACACGTATACGCGCATATACACACGTGTACACAAACAGAGACATGCAAGCATGTGTGTTTGACCCATACAAAGACAGTGGCAGCTGTGTGACGAGGGCCAGAGCACAATATTATGCTAACGTCTTGTCCTTCCTGTTCCCTTTGGCTGGTGTGTGTGTGTGTGTGTGTGTGTGTGTGTTCAATAGTCCTCCCCCTCATTATCACTTTTCCTTTCTAGCGTTCCCTCCGTCCCTGCGTTCCCTCACACCGCACCCCCGGCTTAGGACACACAGGCAATAAAGCCGCCCGTCAGCTGAGCCCCACTCACCAGAATGTCCCACCCAGGTGGGAATAAGCCCCGCCCACGCCCTCTTACCCAGGTCACGCCCCCCCCCCGGTCTGTCCGTTACATAACACGGAGGGGCTTGGCTGCGGTGGTGGTGGGGTCACATGACTTCCAGAGAGCGATGTAGAGAGGCGGGCCTCTCTACATCGCTCTCTGCGTTCCTATTGGTACCTAAATGTACTATAAGTAAGAATCAGTGCATTCTGAGCTCTGTGGGTTGAGACAATAACAATCAGAAACTAATGTTAGTTCTAGCAGGTTGTGGTTGAAGTTAAAACATGAGAGCTTCCCTGACTCTCTCTGTTGTAGAACAGCTTTTGGCTGATTTCTCTTATATTTGAGTCGGGTCGGATTTTGCGGGAAAAAGGAACGAAGTGACATGTAAGCGTTGATAATTAAAATATATATATATCATAGCTTTTTTAAATGTGTACAAGGTTTAATTCTAATTACTGATTCTTACTTAGAGTACCTTTAATTGTCATATCCACATTACTGATGATTATTTACTTAAAAACATCGTCATCTATTGGTGTGAAAGCACCAATAGACATCCACAATATCTTTGCAATGTCGATATTGAGGTATTTGTTCCAAAATATCCTGATATGTGATTGTCAGCATATCACCCAGCCCTAGTGCCCTGCCTGCTGTGCTCCTTGTCCTTGTCCGTGTCTGAGACTTCCGTCCCCAAGCTCTGATTGGTCCTCCCCTATCTTTCAAAAGGCTTTCACCAGGCCTGAATCCAGACTGAACTACAGAGAGACACACAACATGAAGCCCGCTGTATGAACAAAACCTGAAAGCATTTTTATGAAAGCAGAGTCGGGGCATTTTGTTCTCCTTCTAGAAAGAAAAAGAAAAAAGTTCTCAGTGGTATTCAGGCTCATGCCACCTCAGCCGACATAAGCAGCTCTGTTGTGTGTGAGACTTCAGACTGTGTGCTCCACACAACATGGGAGTTACAGCACAAACACACACTGGAACATGTGTGACAGATAATATCCAAGTGTAAGTATACTACTACTACTACTACTCCTATCACTACTATCACTCCTAAAACTACCAGTACCACTATGTAGAGTGTGTGTGTGTTAGGTGGCTGGGTCATCCGTGCTACAAACTACTGCAATATTAGACATATTATTATTCAACAGCAACTGCCTGTGTCCTTTAGAGTGGAGGAGCCCCAGAAAAGCCACTTTAATGTGGTGTGTAGCATTGTCACTGCTATACACTAATACTAACAATAAGAATAGGAATAAGATCATATAAGATAGAACGTTATTAATCCTGAAGGAAATACTTGTGCCAGGTTGCATAGCAATACAATAAAACAATACAAAAACAGATTTACAAATGTACAGCCCTAGTAGAATAAAAGTACAGGTGAAATATAAAAATATATATAGGCAAGATAAGGTATTCAGTCCGCGAATGCTAATGGTTGTTGTATGCTTTGTTTGTTGTTTGTTTCCATTAACTGGGGACACGTTATCTGCAGACCTTCTTCTTCATCTGTCGGTCATGTGAACCGGGGGGGGGTGGGGGGGTGTGTACCCCGGCGTGGCAGCATTAGGCCAGACGTCCGTGAGAGATGGCACATGCTGTCAGCCAGGACGGGGAGTATAAACCATGGGAACACCAAGCACCTCCAGGTGCGTGTGTGTGTGTGTGTGTGTGTGTGTGTGTGTGTGTGTGTGTGTGTGTGTGTGTGTGTGTGTGTGTGTGTGTGTGTGTGTGTGTGTGTCTGTGTGTGTGTGTGTGTGTGTGTGTGTGTGTGTGTGTGTGTGTGTGTGTGTGTGTGTGTGTGTGTGGGGGGTGAGTATTATTTCCATGACCCGGCCTCAGCATGTGTGTGAACAGGAACGTCCTGTCGTATCAAACAGTCAGGGTTGAAAGGACTACAGCCCCCACCCCCCTCACACACACACACACACACACACACACACACACACACACACACACACACACACACACACACACACACACCATCATCGCCCTCCACCCCCACAGGATTAGTCCTGAGTCACACCTCCCTCTCTCCCTCTCTCTCTCTCTCTCTCTGCCATCTCAGCTGTTTGAACAGGGAAGCTGGCAGCCTTCCCTGCCAGCCGCTAGGAACCAAGTATGTGTGGGTGGGTGTGTGTGGGTGTGTGTGGGTGTGGGTGGGTGTGTGTGTGTGTGTGTGTGTGTGTGTGTGTGTGTGTGTGTGTGTGTGTGTGTGTGTGTGTGTGTGTGTGTGTGTGTCCGTGGGTGGGAGAGAGGGCACAAGCAAGTGAGATGAAGTCACAACAAAGTGTGCATTGGAATCAGTGTGTGACCACGATCCTGAGGACAGGACACATGGTGTGTGTGTGTGTGTGTGTGTGTGGTGTGTGTGTGTGTGTGTGTGTGTGTGTGTGTGTGTGTGTGTTGTGTGTGTGTGTGTGTGTGTGTGTGTGTGTGTGTGTGTGTGTGTGTGCGTGTGTATTTACACGTGAGACCATGTGACGTCCCTGTATAGACGTGTGATCGCAGAGCGGTTCAATTAACACTCACTGTCTCGGCTGCGGAACATTTCTTCACTCTCTTCACCCTCTTCTTCACTTCCTCTGTGACGGCGCCAAAGTTTGCCCGTGATAGAAAAACACCCCAAAGAAAGACATGAAGAGATTGAAAAAATGGCCGATAGATGCGTCAAACAGCTGCAGTCAGAACACAGCGCTCAGCTCCTCTGTGGCCCGCCTGAGTGAAAGACAAGATTGAGTTCAAGTTGATTTTACTATTTCAAGATTTTAAGATCTCAAGATTTCAAGATTGTGCTTGTGCGTGTCCGGCATGTTTATCTTTGCAAGAGGGAACAGGGACACCCTGGTCTAATCTACAGGCTGGTTCTGCTGAGCACAGCAAAACAGAAAACATGAGCTTAATCTCTTGTAACTACTGGTTTATGCTGAACTGGTTGCCGTGACAATTCTAAAAGAGGATACGCAGATCTCTGAGTCTGACCACAACATGCCTGAACATGTCAGGTTATGTGTAGAAGGTGTTCACACACACGCACACGCACACACAACACACCGCAACGGCACGCCACGACACACCGCGCGCACACACGCACGGCACGCACCACGACGGCAAGCACGCACACATTACACACAACACATCACACGAAACGACATCATTACGCACACACGACACACACATACGACGCAAAGCAACGCACACACACACACACACACACACATACGCACGGCACACACCACGGCACACACACGCACGCGACACGCACAGCACGGCGCACACACACATAACGAAGCAAGCACGGCACACACACAGCACACACAGCATCACGAACACGTAACACTCGCACACACACATTACGCACGCAAAGCCACGCACACCACCACACACAACCACACACCATCACGCACGCACACGACACCATCAACACACACAACACAATCGACGCACAGCACACGCACACCCATACGACGCAAGCACGCCACCACACACCAACACACACAATACGTCCTAGCGCACACATCGGCACCAACACGCGCACACAACGCACACAACCCACACACACACACACACACACATACACGCGCGCACACACGCACACACACACACACGCACGCACGCACGCACGCACACTAACAAACAGGCTTAGGCCTGTGATTAGTCAACATGCTCAAGACTTTCAGCTTGAGATTCACTGGAGTCTAATTAGTGTTTGTTTACAGTCTCCTCTTTGTCTCATTCTTTTACTCTTTCTTCCTCTCTTTATCTCTCCTCACATCTCTCTCTCTCTCTCTTCTTCTTCTTCTTGTTTTGTGAGATTATGTAAATGCTGTTGAAGTCTGCAGCTCAACCCCAGGAGGACAAGGTAAGAAGACCCAGACGAACAATACATTACAGAGCAGGAACACACACACACACACACAGCACACACACACACACACACACACACACACACACACACACACACACACACACACACACACACACACACACACACACACACACACACACACACACACACACACTCACACAGACACACATACACGTGGATGCGGGCTGGGTGGTTATGTCAGGAGGATATGAAGTCAAACAATGTTGACATGAATGTAAAGGAGCACTTGTATGACTTGGAGGGTGAGCACTCGTTGTCCTCTGATAACACCCAACCCCTGCCTCCTTCGTCTCATGATGCACAGTAAACCACGGCCACACACACACACACACACACACACACACACACACACACACACACACACACACACACACCACACACACACACACACACACACACACACACACACACACACACACACACACACACACTGACCCACCGAGGGGAGAGTTAACACCAGATTGACACCCCACGCAGGCACGCACGCACGCACGCACGCACGCACGCACGCACGCACGCACGCACGGCACGCACCGGCACGCACGCACGCAACGCACGCCACGCACGCACGCACGCACGCACGCACGCACGCACGCACGCACACGCACACACACACACACACACACACACACACACACACACACACACACACACACACACACACACACACACACACACACACACACACCACACACACACACACACACACACACACACCACACACACACACACACACAACACACACAACACACACACACACCACACACACACACACACACACACACACACACAAACAAACACACACACACACACACACTGTCCACTTCAGGCATCTTTTCCAACTGTGTCTCCCAAAACTGGGGGTTGTGGGGGGGGGGGGAGTGGAGGTGGTGGTAAGTCGATATCTTACAGCAGCTGGCTCTGTGCCACCCCCCCCCCCCCCAATTCAATCAAATGTTGACATACACACACACACACACACACACACACACACACACACACACACACACACACACACACACACACACACACACACACACAGGACAGGTTTGGGTAGAACCCGGTTCCACGTGAAACACAAACTGGCATTGCAACTTCATGTCGAGACCAGTCTGTGGAGACAAGCAAGACGTAAACATGTTGACGTGATTCTCTGCTGTACGCCGCTGCCAAGTGTCGTGTTGATTAACCCTGCATGCCACCAATATCACAACATGTTCCCAACATATCCAGCTATTTGTGTGGGTCGACTTGTATGTGTTCATGAATAGAGCTGCTGACTAACTTTAGGTTGGTGTGTGGATTCTTTTCTGGGGGGGGGGGGGGGGGGCTGTGTACACACAAAAAGACACAAACACACACACACACACACACAGAGGCAAAAACAAACAAACACCCTTGCTTCCTAGAAATCATTGAACGTTCTCTGGGACGTGTTTTCTATCAAGCTCCATCAGTCTCCCCCCCCCCCCCCCCCACCCCCCCTGCCCTCTCTTCTCCACAGTGAGACTCGCTCCCTCCCCCACCCACCCTCTCTCAACCAACACCCCGACGCACAACCACACACACACACCACACACCACACACACACACACACACACACACACACACACACACACACACACACACACACACACACACACAACACACACACACACACACACACACACACACACATCCTCTTCCTCACCCTACTTCCACAGCGACCTCCTTGTGACAGCACAAAAACAAGATCGAGATTCTGGAGGTGTGTGTCCTCCCAGCCAATCGTGGCACTCAGCCTGCGCACTCGGGCCAATGAGAGGGGCCTGGATGGGCGGAGCTTGGCTTCCCTTTCCGCTGTAACGGCAGCAGTTGTTATTGCTGCTCTTGCGCCGTCTTGATGGATGGAGGGGGACAAAGAGGGAGGGGTCAGGCCAGGCATTAGTAGGTTATGGATGTGAGTGCGACACACATACACACACACCCAAAACACACACACACACACACATTGTTCCACCCACCAGATAAAAGCGCATTTGCAGCATATCTTTCTCTCTCCCTTCCTCCCTTCCATACACTCACACACTGTCCCACGTACTCTCCTGCACCACACACACACACACACACACACACACACACACACACACACACACACACACACACACACACACACACACACACACACACACACACACACACACACACACACACACACACACACACACACACACACACACACACACACACACGGTTATTCCATCCACAGTCACCACCAGCAGCAGCGTCTAGACAGCATCACGGGGGAATTCATCTCCCGGCAGACTACATGGATCCACCGGCCCCATGACAAATGTTTTGATGGTGTCTAATCGCCAAATGTGTTGTTGTCACTAAATGTTGCGGTTCATTTGTAGTCCTGGTGTCTCCTGATTGGTCTGTAGAGAATGAGGATCGTGTGTGGAGCGCTCACTTGCAGGTTTAACTAGAGAGTTGAAAACACTCACACACAGCCGGCAGCAACCACATAAAGCCATCATAAACATATCATGTGTGTCAGCTGAATCCCTTTTATATTATATATAAACCATACGTCAAGATACACGTGGAGAGTGAAATTGCTGCTATACTTAAAACAGTTTTAAGTTTACCTTTGATATTTTACATTTTCATACTGTAGGTTAGGCATATATTTATTTCGCATTTCTCCATAGTTTGAATTGAAACTGTGTGAAACCTTACAAGGACTTGTGTGTTTCACAGCGAGATGTCTTGGATGACGGACCTTACATGTGTCGTCACCTGCAGGTGGGAGGAGTCAAAAAGTGTGTTTTCTTTGGGGGGGGAGGGGGGGCCAAAGGTATCGCTCACAACCCTGCGTGGTGAACCCCCACCCACACACACACACACACACACACACACACACACACACACACACACACACACACACACACACAACACACACACACACACACACACACACACACACACACACACACACACACACACACACACACACACACACACACAAGGTGAGGAGGGCGCGGTATTTCACAGTGTGTCCAAGGTGTGTAGATACACACCGCTCACCTTCAGTCTTGGCCTACATCTGCAGCCCCTGCCCCCCTCCCTGCTCCTGACCCATATAACACCTCCTGGAGCACCTGAAGACCAAAAGACTACGGGAGAGAACATGGACGGGGATCCCGTGTTACCGCCAACGCGGCTAAAGGCGGTAACAAGATCGCTAAGAACAGGAAAACATCAGGGCTGCAACCGAAAAGTCGCGGTCACCCCGATCTTAAGTTTACATTGCGGCCCCCCAGTACCAGAAAGTAAACACAAACAACCCCCCCCCCCCCCCCCCCCCCCGCCCTGGACATTCTCCATCATGAAAGGCAGCACGTCAATTGAATCAGGGGGCCCAAAAATACAGAGAGACAAGCAGCCGGCCACAACAAAACCCAAACCGCCCCGCGGGATACGACTCAAGTCCCACTCTAGTTAGATAAGCGCTTCGCTCGCTCCAGCGGGGATAGCGTTACCCGATTGGTTTACTAAATGAACTCTTTGGTTTCATGAATCACAGTGGAACCGAATAAATATCATATGCCATCGTCAAGTCAAGTCAATTGTATTTATAAAGCCCCACAGTGACAGTCCCTACGCTAGGAAGCTTAAATGCAGCAACTTCTCAAATAAATCATTCCTCTATTGATAGAACTGCAGATAGAGTAGCTCAGGCTGACAAACCGATAAGACGAGTAGGGATAGTAAACGTAACAAGGCAGAAAACAGAAGCTACTATTAACAGATTAGAGAGACATTTGGACAAATGCACAGGATTGTGTGGAATGATTCAACTTGAGATATATCGGTTATTTACAATTATTGCAAAAGGTGTTGACCAATACCGTCATTTATTGATTCAATATTTTCAGTATGGAATGTGTTGTGGCTAAGCAGCACAGATAGCTTTAAGATAGCATTTCTTATGAATCTTATGAATTATTTTAAAGCAAGAAACCCTCAAATAGACATGTGTGTTTATGTGAGTGAATAGCCACCTGTCTAACATGGCAGTCTAAACCTTTTATAGTCTAAAAAGGTGGTGACATAAAAGATTACTTCTTTACTTTTATTACTTGTTTTCCTTCCTCGGGCTGTCCCGTGACATCACGCCTCACAGGATTTACGACAAAGGCAGAGGCCATATAGAGAGCCGTCCCGCCCCCTCCGTCGAAACCAGCCAATCAACACGCCCGGGGGCACGGGTGATTGACATGCGCTAGGGAGCTGCTGTAGTGAAGGGAAAGGACCGTCTGCTATAGGAAGATCTGACGGTGGTGTGGAGCACAATGGATCCTTCTCTCTCCCGCCTCCAGTGAGAGGGTGAGTTTGTTGGCGGTTCAGTTTTCGGTGTGTTTGGTCACCTGCCAACTCGACACGCCTGCTCTGTTGAGGAGCCTGGTCTTGTTGGCTGAACGATGGCTCAATGCACAGAGGAACCTACAGAACAGCGTGGAAGCGGTGGAAAGCTGCCAGGAGCAGCAGAAGTGTATACAGGAACCAAAATGGTGTCTCCCCCTGCCCATCTACCTCGAGATGGCCTCTATCTTTCATCTTCATTCCTATTTGAGGGACAAACTCCAAACTGGAAAATGAAGCCAAATGCGGAAGTGCCTTAAACCCGCATTCTTTCTCATGGCCTGCAGGGGCCGACACCTCTGGTTGCAAAAATAAGTCTGATTATATGATAGCTGATGAGGAACCACTTCCTCATCAGCCTCATCAGAGAGAGAGAGAGAGAGAGAGAGAGAGAGAGAGAGAGCTAATGGCTCTCCCCTTCATTCCTCCCCCCGCTGTTGACTGTTTACAGTTTGTGAGATCTGGCCACTGCAACAACCTCAGTATACTTTAGCCCCTGGCTCACCTCGTTCTCATTCACTACCTCCATTCTCCTACCATCTCCCTCCTCCTTCTCTAACTACCATCTCTATCTACCTATCCATCTATCTGTCTGTTCCCAAAACCCTGCTCACCAGATCATGGTGTAAAATACCCTCAAAATACCCTACCACCAGAGATTACACATGGATTACACATATAAAGGGCGATGGTTTTGTAGATTTGTAATATGCATGGTGAGAGTTGAACCCATGGCTGGGCGGGCCATAAAACAGGTAGATCGGCCCATTGGTCTTCTCCTTAATTGACACTGGGCTGGTCCAAACAGCTCCTCCTCTGATCTCAGTGCCATCTTCATTAAACAGTACATCTATGAGAGTAAAAAAAGTCAAATGTAAGGTAAGTGTGGAGAAATAGCGGGCCATAAAGAGACAGACCCTTCAGGCAGACGCGGCCTAATGTGTGAAAATGACTGATATGTTTGCTGCAACAGCAGGACCTTCTTCAGCACCCGTGGCCGATGATGGTGGCGGGTCCAGTGAGGAGGATGAAGTGTAGAACTTAAGCAGCTAAGCAGCAGCTAACATGGGCTGGCTGCCTGGCTCAACAATATGTCATAAGAGATGTTGATTAGATTTTAGCGGTGTAACGACACGTTTTCCTACCACATTTTTCGGGATGGTCTTTCGGTTCGGTGCACGTGTGTACCGAACGGATGCAGCAATGTTTTAACCAATGAAAATAGTCTTGTGTGTGTGTGTGTGTGTGTGTGTGTGTGTGTGTGTGTGTGTGTGTGTGTGTGTGTGTGTGTAACCAATGTTCAAATGTTCAAGATTCTAGATTCAAGATTCAAGATTTCTTTATTGCCATATGTAACATGCACAATGGAATGGTTACTCCCCATTCAGTCCTCGGTCTGAGTTTCAGCTGTGTATGAAGTAGCACATTAAGAATCGCCGGTTAAACTCACATCTGGTTTATGTGTTATAAGAACACACATAACATGTTGTTGTGCAAAAATAATACTCATTTGGACAGCATCAATCGATTAAAACACTGCTAGTTGAGTATACAATTATATTTTATTAATAAATGCCACGTATCATGTTTCCTCTCTCTTAGCCATTACACGGCTTTAGTGTTTTTAAGGAGTGGCATGGTTGGTATATATATATTCAGGGAGCGTAAAGATGGGTGGTGTATGTGATCGATTGTGGTGGGACAGTCTGGGCCAAAATGCCAGGGCCAGTTTTTTGTCCCAGTCCAGCCCTGGTTGTACCTTAATGCTATCGTACACAGTCTGAACTCCTAGCTCCCCAAAAAGTGTTGGTGTAGTTGGTTGGTGTAGTTGGTGTAGAAACCATCAAGACCCACTCTGTCTTTCTCTGGGTGTAGAAACGGTAGAGAAGGCCATGTTGGCTCAACGCCACCATGAAGCAACACACGACGACACAGAAAACATGATCGTCAGGTTAAGCGTGAACGATAAATATCACGACGAGCTGCTGATGAGCAGTCCAGGCCCCTTGCATGAAACATAATCATTTAAGGTACCTACTTGACAATACCCCTCCGACAATATTTAGTTCATAATTGCACAGCCCTAAGTCACAACTGATCCTGGTGTTTATATCACATTTTCAGGCCCAGGGGCAACTTCACAGTGGAAAGATCAACTATGCAAAGTACTACGTCTCATCATTAACACCTGGGGCAGCGAGCTAAACTCTAAAAGGTAGGACTATATTATCATACATTTGACCTCATTCACTTGCAAGCGATGGGTTGTTGAGTTATTGTTTACCTACACTGGAAGTCCTTCTTCTGGTGACTTGTTTGCATGATAACTCAAAATACGTTTCAACCTAAAACGCCGATCAGTACGTCACACAACAACCGGTCTTGACGGACAGAACCGAGAAAAACAGGGAATGCCTTCACGGTGAATAAGCATTCAGTCACCAGCACACAGGTGACCCAACTCCATAGTCAAGTCACCCCTGGAACATTTCACAAGTTCTTAGCTGTATGTGTGCGTGTGTGTGTGTATGCTTGTTTATGTACATGTGTGTATGTGCAGAATCATATCTGCATGTGTGTTATAAACACACATGCCATGGACAGCTGTGACAAACAGCAGAGAGAGAGAGCGAGAGAGAGGTGATGCGAAGGATGGGCCAGTTAGCAGGGTCGTGAGGAACACATTGGCAGCATACACACACACTCAAATACACACACACACACTCAAATACACACACATACATACACACTCAAATACACACACACACATTAATTTGCATACAGACTCAGACACACACACACTCAGATATATGCACACACACAAGCAGGAAGGCACAAACACACCCCAAACACACAGACAGTGTCTATTGAGTTTCCATTCTCTATTTTATTCGCTAGTGAACTTTAAAAACCTCCAAGTAGAAAAAAAAGAAGAAAATACAAAAAGAGAACATCAGCATTTCCTCTTCCACACGTGTCTCCTGTCAAGTATAACCGAGGCTCACATGCGCACATGCACACACACACACACACACACACACACACACACACACACACACACACACACACACACACACACACACACACACACACACACACACACAAGAGAGACAGAGACACACACACACACACAATATAGTGGTGTGTGTGTTAGTTTGACATGAGTTAAGATAACATTAAAGAGTTCCCACAAGATACTGGAGCTAAGAAGTTTGTAAAGAATTCTCCCTACGGTTATATTCAGTATATTTTTATTTAATATGAGAGATGTGCTCTCCGTCTCAACAGGGTTGTAGAGGAGATGTTGTCAAAACCACGTCCGGATGTCGTCTACGCCACTTTCAATCTAGATTGACGAGACAGGATCTCTGGCGGAGGTGTTCTCAAGTCGGCTGCTACACAGCTCAGATGTCACCCGGCGTCACAGTTCACTGAAACATTGCTATGCCTACTTTTTTTTAATTGCACGTAGCCACCTCTTTGGTCCGCAGTTTTGAGGAAGCAGCAGGAGGGGGTCAAAGGTCAGAGACTGTGGGAGAGCTGGGGTCCCGTAGCGTGAAATTGTCACCATCCTGACCGACCCGTCTCCAGGATAAACAAGCAAGGTGCACATCGGCCTTCATGGACAATGCTCCAGAGAGGACTCCAACAATACACCACAAACACTCTCTCACACCACACACACACATACACACACACACACACTATAACACAACCCTAGACACACACACACACAGACATATACACCCCCCCCACACACACACATTATAACACACACACACACACACACACACCAGCCTCGAAGCCAGTCTGAAACAATACCACATACACTGAAACAACATGGGAGCTCGGCCAGAGCCAACAGCGCGCTGGGAGCTGGCAGCAGCGAGGCAGAGCTAGAAGCAACACAGCCCAGCAGGCCAGCGGTACGCAGCCACACCAGGGTCCCGGCGCATCCAGAACTCAACACATCCAGGAGAACCCCCTCTTATGGGTGAGTCGGCCTGGTGACCAGTCAAGATAATGAGAATTATTACCAAGTGAAACATGAAATTAGTTTATTAGAAGACAGATTCACACTCTCAGTAACTGTTGGCCTCCAGTGTTGCTCTCGACGAGCCTGTGAGTGAGTAAAGCGTTGCAGAAGTTGTGTTGGACCATGAGCTCATAAGCAATGTAGTTTTCATCTTAGGGAAACGTGACCACATTTCCAATGTGCTCACATGGATATTACAAGAATTAGAATTAGAATATGGCATTGCGTTGGAGTTCAGTGTGTTTTTCCAACATTGAAATGTTTTTTTTGTTAAGCTGCCTCGACTCCAGCATTTAAATACAAATTGTTCAGCTGTGCATATATTGGTCTGCAACCAGAGGCCATGCAAAAACGGAAGGCAAGAAGAGAGAGAGTGTGAAATGCAGAACCTACGTCCCCAGTCAGGGCATAGGTCAGGAGGACAGAAAGTAACATTATCCATCAACATGACAATCTGTAATCTGATGATGTCACAGCACATGACGCGTTGTAGGACTGCCAGTTCAACACTGTACTGTATAAACGGATTGCCTATAGTCAGCACACATAGTATCCTCACGTTTCTTTTCACATGCTACATTTTGTGTTCATGGTCATATTCTCATGCCGAGTTGTTCAACTTAACCCTTTCCTCCCCCTTAAGGCTAAAAACAGGAGTAACAAGTAAACCGTCACCTGTACAGAGAATATACCACTTTTATACCTGGTAAATGGTTGGTATACAGTACATTATCGCTGGGAACCAGTGGCAGAGGGCTGGCAGGCGGTGTTGCCGGGGTTGTGTCCTAATAGGGTGAGCCTCGTGGCTCAGGCCTGAACCCGGCCATACGACTATTTGTGATGTGTGACCCGATCTCGCAATTCCTGCATGTTCCACTCGCCATTAAATCAGGAAAGGGGGTGTCCCAAGCAACAGCCACACACAGTCACGCACACGCACACACACACACACACACACACACAGACACACACACACATATGTGCAGAGAAATTACACCTCATTCCTGGATGTGAGAGTGTCCCGCTAATAAGCAGATGTTCATACTTCAGCAAAGCATTTCCACAGTGTGTGTTCCACATTCAGCCCACACACACGCACACACACACATGCTGACGCACACATACACACACACACACACACACACACACACTAGGGATGTAACGATATGACATTTTTAGTACGATACGATACGATACGATATCAAAATTAATATCACGATATCACGATACGATATTAACTTTTAGCTGTCAATTAGATGTAGCCCCCCCCCCCCCCCATCGCACCCTGCTGATTAAAAATAAGACATACAAAAAAGACAAAACAGAAGCCCATATTACAGATACAATTTCAACAAGGTATGCCTATATTAGCACAATTTGGTTATGCAACTTAATTTAGGCACTTGTCTGTCATTTTAAAATTATCTTTCAAATCAAATCACTTAACAATAGTGTGATCATTTTCAATGTATCTATGTTGGCCTATTACCCTATCAAATCTATTTTTATTTAACACTGTTTTTATCTTAATACTAGGGATGCACCGATACCACTTTTTTTCAGACCGAGTACAAGTACAAGTACTTACATTTGGGTACTTGCCGATACCGAATACCGATACCGAGTACTTAATAAAACCATTACAGTTCTAATGACTTTGAAAACATGTTTTATTTTCAATCAGATGTTCCTCACTTTCTGACTGTGAACAAATTAAACAAATATAACGGCACTGCCACACATTTCAATGAAATGTAACCTAAACCATCCAACATACGTCAGTCGGATACTCGGTACCAAGGACGTGTTGTTGTTGAGGACATTGGTGGACATCACAGATATTGCGCCAAGGATGCGCAATGATGACGCTCCCGTGAGGCGCGGGGCTCAGAGTCAGCGTCTCTGGGGGGGGGGGGCTCCGTTAATTCGCCGTTCTGATGGGGGGGGGGGTGCGCTGTTAATTCGCCGTTCTGATGGGGGGGTGCGCTGTTAATTCGCCGTTCTGATGGGGGGGGTGCGCTGTTAATTCGCCGTTCTGATGGGGGGGGGGTGCGCTGTTAATTCGCCGTTCTGATGGGGGGGGTGCGCTGTTAATTCGCCGTTCTGATGGGGGGTGCGCTGTTAATTCGCCGTTCTGATGGGGGGGGGGGTGCGCTGTTAATTCGCCGTTCTGATGGGGGTGCGCTGTTAATTCGCGGTTCTGATGGGGGGGTGTGCGCTGTTAATTCGCGGTTCTGATGGGGGGGGGGGTGCGCTGTTAATTCGCGGTTCTGATGGGGGGGGGGTGCGCTGTTAATTCGCGGTTCTGATGGGGGGGGGGTGCGCTGTTAATTCGCCGTTCTGATGGGGGGGGTGCGCTGTTAATTGGACAATGTCGCTCACCAGACTCCCCGCAATGACAGTGCGCATTTACCATGCAACCTCGCAGCTATACCGCGACACGGTATTACATGAAAAACGTACGGTTGACATTCGTGGCCTTTTCAATATCGTTACATCCCTAACACACACACACACACACACACACACACACAGCTTTACCCAATCAAATATCTTAAAAAATAATATGTATGAGGATTTTAAAGAGATGCATTTAAAGGCATTTGTCATTAGTTACGAATGTATTTTTACTTGTGTTTTAGTCAGTATGTAGGAAAATTGTGATTGTGTTAAATGTCAAATCAAACGACAGGGATGTACAAATAGTGGCACATAGTTTGACATTATTTGCCATTAAATGTACAGCTAAAAGTTCACTTGCTCATAATCCTGTTTTTTTGTTGCTCATCCCACTTTTTGTTTCGATGAAATGGTGTTTCATTGAGTCTCCCGGTTCTCATGTGTTCAGCTCCTCAGCGACGGCTGAGAGTCAAAGGAATTAATGGAATCGTTAAACTCGATCAAAACAACAATTTAATCCAAAATAAACTGTTATGGTGCTCCTTGAGCTCAGCATGGGACGTCCACTTCCATCATCTCTTTAATAATTCTAATAATAGCCCCTTTTTATACACAGAATCTGAAACAGAATTTGGCACAAGAATCGAATTGACACATCAGACCTCGTGCCCGGGCCCTGAGACCGTCTTAATCATCTCAACTGGTGTGAAGTTTCACATCTAAAGATGACCCCCTCTTATGGGTGAGTCGGCCTGGTGACCAGTCAAGATAATGAGAATTATTACCAAGTGAAACATGAAATTAGTTTATTAGAAGACAGATTCACACTCTCAGTAACTGTTGGCCTCCAGTGTTGCTCTCGACGAGCCTGTGAGTGAGTAAAGCGTTGCAGAAGTTGTGTTGGACCATGAGCTCATAAGCAATGTAGTTTTCATCTTAGGGAAACGTGACCACATTTCCAATGTGCTCACATGGATATTACAAGAATTAGAATTAGAATATGGCATTGCGTTGGAGTTCAGTGTGTTTTTCCAACATTGAAATGTTTTTTTTGTTAAGCTGCCTCGACTCCAGCATTTAAATACAAATTGTTCAGCTGTGCATATATTGGTCTGCAACCAGAGGCCATGCAAAAACGGAAGGCAAGAAGAGAGAGAGTGTGAAATGCAGAACCTACGTCCCCAGTCAGGGCATAGGTCAGGAGGACAGAAAGTAACATTATCCATCAACATGACAATCTGTAATCTGATGATGTCACAGCACATGACGCGTTGTAGGACTGCCAGTTCAACACTGTACTGTATATACGGATTGCCTATAGTCAGCACACATAGTATCCTCACGTTTTCTTTTCACGTGCTACATTTTGTGTTCATGGTCATATTCTCATGCCGAGTTGTTCAACTTAACCCTTTCCTCCCCCTTAAGGCTAAAACAGGAGTAACAAGTAAACCGTCACCTGTACAGAGAATATACCACTTTTATACCTGGTAAATGGTTGGTATACAGTATATTATCGCTGGGAACCAGTGGCAGAGGGCTGGCAGGCGGTGTTGCCGGGGTTGTGTCCTAATAGGGCGAGCCTCGTGGCTCAGGCCTGAACCCGGGCCATACGACTATTTGTGATGTGTGACCCGATCTCGCAATCCTGCATGTTCACCGCCATAAATCAGGAAGGGGGTGTAAACACACACCCACAAGCACAGCCACAGACATGAGCGCGCGCACACACACACACACACACACACACACACACACACACACACACACACACACACACACACACACACACACACACACACACACACACACACACACACACACACACACAAAACCACGTCACACTCTGAATCCATGCCGAGTGACCGGGGCAAACATGAAAAAACAGCCAGCAGTCCCGCCCTGCCTTCTTCAACCCAGTATGGAAAATTCCTGTCCCGCAGAAGTCACAGCCAGTCTAAATAATGGCACATAGCGCCCTCGTGTGGACATGCAGTATAACGGCAGTCGCCTCCGTCTTATTTGCTGTACAAATGAGTAACCAAATGTTTTCTTCACTGCAAACGGCTAAGAATGACAGAGGGTGGATTCCTATCGACATGCACTTGTTTTCCAGGGGAGAACACGAAATATTTAGTGTAAAACACTAAATATGGTCCATAAAGCATGCAAATGACTCAAAATGTGGAGTAACGGTTCATACGGTTTGCTGAAATGCTACAATAGTCACGCAGTCCTCCTTAACATGTTGACTTGTCGTGGACTCTTTTATTCCTCATTTGCAGGGGATTATTCTGGTTGTGTCAGAGCCATCACAATGAGCGTGGACCCATAACACACACGCATAGAATTCAGTGTTGCATTCAACGTCCAGAATGAGCCGAGCCAAAGGTTGAATCCTACTTCAAAGGGAGGATTAAATGTAATTCATTTGTAAAGAAAAAAAAGTAAAGAAATAATTAAATAGCGTAGACACCTCCTTTGATGCTCTTATCGGCATCGTGATGCATTTGAGTTTTTGCACCGGATAGCTTAATGGGTTTATCTTTTACTCGTTGACCGTCATAAGCGACTGCGTTGGTGTTCATACTAGAAAGAGTCTGAAAGAGAGCGAGACAGAGAGAGAGAGAGCTGTGATTATTTTCTTTGGGCTCTCACCACATGACCGCTACCGTCTCTGTTCCCCTAAAGCTGCCAACAGGGGCAGCAGGACGACCCCTCACCAGCATCTCTGTTACACTCTCCACCGCGACCTGAAATCAACAGCTTGAATGGCCAAAACCTCTCTCTCGTGTGTGGAAGTAGGGTGTGGAAAAGGATGTGTGTGTGTGTGTGTGTGTGTGTGTGTGTGTGTGTGTGTGTGTGTGTGTGTGTGTGTGTGTGTGTGTGTGTGTGTGTGTGTGTGTGTGTGTTGTGTGTGTGTGTGTGTGTGTGTGTGTGTGTGTGTGTGTGTGTGTGTGTGTGTGTGTGTGTGTGCCTCCCTCAAAAGAAACCTATTTGTAATTCTCTTCCCATCTCCCCCTGCTCCAGCACTGACTGTGTGCATTGTTGTTGTTGTCGTTGTTGTTGTTGGCCGTTTTTCCTCTCCGTGCCTCCCCCCCCCACCTCACCCAGCCCTCCCTCTCAAGCATTAGATATTGACTATTGTGAGAGATGTGAGATGTGGGTCTCAACAGATACTGTGGAGTTGAGTTCAGATCCCAAAATGACTTCCATCCCAAAAAAGGAACAAATAAAGCACGGCGTCAGCAGGGTTGGTGAGAACCCATCACACACACACACACACATACATACACACATCTCCACTCCAAGCTGGAAGACTGAGCTTGGAGGGGAGGGGAGGGGAGGGGAGCAGGCGGATTGAGGGGAGCAGGGGGGTTGAGGGGAGCAGGAGGCGGTGGGGTCTGTTCGTTGTGGGGGTACTACCAGTACTTTTCCACTGAAGATCGCTGTGGTGCGACTACAGGAGAGAGCCAACACTCCCCCCCACGCACACACCCGCTCCCTCCCTCCTCCTCTCCCTCCTCCTCCTCCTCTCTCCTTCCACCTCCTTAACCTCCTTCTCCCCAGGATCAGCCCCCCACCAGGGCTAAACACAGTGTCTTGCTTTGGGTTGTAGTATGCAATGAACGTTGGTTGACAACACCGAAGCATGTATGTAAAAGAGCGTGTGTGTGTGTGTGTTGTGTGTGTGTGCGTGTGCGTGTGTGTGTACATGAGAGAGAGAGGGACAGGAAGGTGATGGGATGTGTGCAGGATCTCCCTCATCTAGCCTTTTGATACACCTCCCAACTGGTTGACAGTGACCTAGTTCCTCCGCCCCCCCCACCCATCATGACGGTGAAGCCCACCATCTTGCCTTGCCTTTTGCACACAGTATCTATCTCTGGACACACACAACGCACACCGCACACCACCGTGAACCCGGCATGGTGCAGTAGCTAAATCATGGTGGGTCACGCTACGCAACGTCACATGACACGTGTCGCGAGGATATATGGCTGAGGGTATATAGTCCAGTAGTACAGTAACAGAGCCAACAGGGCCGAGGACGGCTCCAGAGATTGGTGAGAGCCAACACTAGCACGCCCCATACCCCCCAACCCCACCCCTCCCATTGCCATGCTGATCCGACAGCAGCTGCAGATCCAGGCTTTTATACCTCTTCTGTATCACAAGCCAGGCTACTGCACTGGAATATCTCACTTTGCCCTCACTGGGACAAAGGTCGCCTGCTACCACCGCAGACTCCCTGATTTGTGTGTGTGTGTGTGTGTGTGTGTGTGTGTGTGTGTGAGTGTGTGTGTGTGTGTGTGTGTGTGGTGTGTGTCTCTCTCAATATGTCTGACCTGATTTGAGCACTTGCTGGTAGTGAATGATCTCCTGTAATCCACCAAAGCTGTAAAATATCCCAGGCTTGGGGCCCCGGGGAGGGGGGCGGGGCTTCCCCCCTGATGCATTCCATTCTATTGATTACAGTACGGGAAAACACATCACATACACACACACACACACACACACACACACACACAAAAGGATTAGAGAAATTAGAGAAAGCCAGGCCACTGTGACGTGAAGCAGAAACACAGGGCATTTTCTAAAGTGTTGTCCAGTTGCTGAAGATGCTTTCTTCATTTGCTTGTGCCTTCACTTTTCTCTATTTGCATCATATGTTTTCTAAAGTTGCAGTGCCTTGAGCTCTCAGGGCCACTGTACCAACTGCTGAATTCAGCTGAAAAACCATTGAGTATTAAAACATTACGTTACACGCTAATCTGCAGCTCCAGGGGTTGGACCGTCTGCATGGCTGATGGCGGCTGTATTTGTGTTAGGATGTTTGCTGTTGACTCAAATCTTCCCTTCCATTGTGTTCACTGCACAGACCGCCCCTTGAGTTTAGCGCCTACTGCGATCCTGAACAGCAGAATTCGACTTAAACCGCCAACAGCAGCAATCTCTTTGACGACTTCCTGTAAATTAATGCTTTATTGAAATCGCTAAGTCATGTGTCACGTTGGGGGTTCAGGTGGGTGATGTGTAAATGCTGTAGCGGTTCATTGGTCCGGTCCACTCTCCACTGTCAACATCAAAGGAAGGCTTCATAGAAAGACGGAGCTGAGAAATGGCTCTGGCACCACGCGGTCACCTGACCTCCCTCCCAAACCAGCAGCTGACCTGAAGCAGCCAATAAGAAGCCGATTTGGACCAGCTGCACGGAGCAGCCCATTGGACCAGAGAGTATGTACCGTGTCCCAGTGAGGACCGGCCTGATCTGTTTTCAGATGTATTTCTTATGTAAGTAAGCGTGGTAGGATTATACAACGGCGTAACTACACACTGCACAAAGAAACTCGTTTTGCTCTCCAGTGCAGTCCAGCCCGCCCAATACTGGGGTCCTTTCATCCAGCCTGGGGAATGTGGTGGCCAGAGAGAAAGCCTGCCCATATACAGTCTGCCTACCCTATTGGCAGTCTCAGAACAAACGCTCGCCCTTGTATCCCCTACATGTGCATGCGCCTGTGCACCGATGTCCCCAGTGCCCCGCCGCCTACCCCCGGCTCCTGTTCCCATATGCATATTGTCAACAGCACTACTCCATGTGGAGGGCCCACTGCCCCTTAATGGAGCGCACCACTATGTTGAACTGACTGTGCGTAGGTCAACAGGATTGCGTGGGTAATCGGATTTGACCCCGCGTAGGTTCACCTCGCCGGATCCTCGCGGCGGACAGCTTGTGGGAACATGATCCCCCCCCACCCCTCCCCGCATGACCCCTAACCCCCGTGCAGGACCCTATTTTAACCCCCCGGAGCTCATCAATACATAAGGAAGACAATATGAGCACACAGGCCCAAACAGCCGCCTCAGCTCGGCTTGCTTATTCACGGGAGCCCCGATAAACAAACAGGACCCAACAGGACGGCTGCAGGAAACCTGAAGCCAAACCAGAAGTGAGGACAAAGGACGTATCGGAAGCACTGCATAGGCTATGAGCTCAGAATCACAAACCTTCAACCAGCCACACAAATAGGCCCAGATCAAGGCATATATGCAGAATAGACCTCAATTTGCTCATAACTCTACTTGCTATGTCCTCCTGTTGCAAAAAGCAGCTAGGTTTGGCTCTTGCCAATAGGAGGCCCCTACCCTGTGTGTGATGCCCGGCCCAAACTTCCCAACCTCTCTCCTTGTGTGGGAGAGAAATAGAGAGAGAGAGAAAGTGGGAGAGAAAGAGAGTGAGAGCAAGAGAGAGAAAGACAGAGAGAGCTGTAGAGTGGGAGAGCGAGAGGTGGTGGGTTGACTTTTGGAATGGGAGGTGCTTCAGTGTTCAGCCGTGGGACCAAGGCAAGATGAGCGGCCTCACTGTGATCAGGAATTTGAACCATTGGTGAAATTCTGAGGCAATGCAGCTTAGATTAGACTGTGTGCACTGCACTACACTGTTAAACCTGCACATCAGCCTTCTTTATTTCTCTCATTGCTTTGTCTCATTTCATCTCATGTCTTCTTCTTCTTCTTCTTCCAAACACACGTCTGCACAAGTAGGACTTCAAAATACTGGCCTGTAGGCCACTGCTGCACGCCACACGCCATAACAGACCAGTAACAACCACTTTAATACGAGTTTCCAATGACTACAATGCAATGGAATAATGATGAGAGACTTGAGATTACATTAAGCCAGGTTTAATCTCATGAACATGATTACATAGTAACAGTAGAAAAAACACAAGCATTGACGACCGGCTTGTTTCAATAGAAACCTTATACCTTCTACATTTATAACCTGTTTCGCATCTGTATTATAATAAGGGAATATGACTGTAAGGTCAACATATTACATACATAAGGCAATGACGATGTGTTACCAGATACTTTTTTGAATCAACTAAATAAATGTAAACAGGCAAAACACGGTTTGGTTTCATTATATTCATCAGTGTGTGTGTGCCTGTGCATGTGTGTGTGTGTGTATGTGTGTGTGTATCATAACAAGAACGTCTTCTGATGATAATAGTGTAGAATTGTTAATTAACAGCGCATTAGCGATATTAACGGTACATTCCTCAAAAATGTACACACATAATACACAATAAAGGGTCATACAATTTGGCAAATTGATATTTGGGGATTTATAACCAATCAATGATCTGTGATGATTGTGAGCATAATGTGTCTGTGGGGGTGGGGGGAGGGGAGGTGGGGGCATACACACCACAAACCCAGAGCGGTGGGTTTGTAATCCTTGTGAAAAGGTACAAAGGGAAGCAGATGGCAGCAGTAGCACCACATAAGCATCCTCTTTGAGAAATACATCACTAAACCTCCCATCTGGGACTCACAGAGTGCCACCATGTTATCGGATCATCTATCTATGATGCTAGAGCTGCAGGGGATCAGAAGAGCCTACCTGGGCGGTCTGCAGGAGCCATGCGCAGCGCTCACGGATGTCCTGGAAGGGACAGCGCTTGGACAGCATCAGCAGGCGGGCCAGCATGCCGTTGAGCTCGCTGGCGGTGGGAGGCCCCGGCGAGGCTGGGGACCGGGGGCCGGAGGCCGGGACGGGCCCGATGTCCTCCAGCCTCCTCATCAGCTCCTGCTGGATGTGCTCCATGGCCGCGTCACGGGAGCCGGCGTCCCGGCTGCTGAGGCCGTCCCAGCGGCCCGCGGCTTCCTGGTCCTGCAGGTCCATGACGGCGAGGGCGCTCTGCTCTGCTTCTGTGACTTTCTTTCAGAAGGAGACTGAAACAAAAGAAACAACAAAAATGAAAATAGTTTACTTTACAACATGTCAATATGCTTACTGTAACTATGACCATACAAAGAATACATATGACATCTTATTTTAGACTGAGGGACTTTTGAGTTGTTTTTTTCCCCATACAATGGTTTTGATGGACTGTTATTTACTGTAAAGAGTGTTGTGAACAACATGTACAAAACAGAGCATATGGCATGTAGACCTGATGCCAGTGTCCAGTTTAACAGCTCATTTACATTAAATTAAAAGACACATTCCTTGCCAATATGCATTTGCAGAAGATAACGGTTTGCGTCCAAAATCATGCACCAAAGTGAGACAAATTGTCCATTCAATCTCTCCCTGTCTGCTCCTTTTGTAGACTTTGATAAGGACAATGCTCATAACGCATATATCTACATCACTTCAGCTAGAGTGCATAAAGTGTCATGATCGATCACTTACTTTATTCACATTCTTCGATGCTGATCTCAGTTCATGCGACTTCTTCCCTCGGATCTGACCACCAGTCCCAGCGGTAAAAAAAAACCTAGGAGGCGCCGACGTACCGCGAGCATGTGATTGATGTCTCAACGGTCCAATCACCGCACTCGCCAGACTTTACTGGGCGGTTCTGTGCAAATCTCGACCAATAGTTTTTTTGTGGGCGTTGCCACCGCCACAGCCCCCTTCGCAACGCTCAGGCGGATGGGCTTCATGGGAATTCGATTCTCTGGCGAATCACTATGCATTCAGTGGCCTACCGACTATACCCGTCGTGGACTACATCTCCCAGCATGCTCTGCTCTGCATCGCCCCTTTTCTTGTTTACCCCACTCGAAAACAGAAGATATGTCCCAGGTGACTGACAGCCACACAGACCGTATGACTGACACCAAATATAGCCCGTCCATTCCTTTGAAATATGCACATTTGTTGGTGTATATAGTATTTAACGGCAAGATTTGTGAGCTGTTGCGACAGGAAAAGGACATCCAATGGAATGCAACCTCCATAAAGATTGTCAATCACCTGTCAATCCCCCTTTATTATTATCATTATTATTATTATAATTTATTATTATTATTATTATTTTTAAAAGTTTCATATATATATATCTTTTTTTCTCTTTCTTTTCCATTTTTTCTTTTTTCTTTTTCTTTTTTATTGTATTTTTGTAATTTTTATATTTTTGTATTTTTGTGTTTTTTGTATTTTTTTAATATATGTATATTTAAAAAAAAATTAAGTTTACTTACTTACCTGTATATATTTAGTTCTTATGGTTTTTGTACTGTATCGCTATGCAACCTGGCACAAGAATTTCCATCGGGATTAATAAAGTCTATTCTATTCTATTCTATTCTATTCTATTCTAAGTATACTTTTTATTTACCACTCGCTTTGGCAATGTAAATGTACGTTTCCCATGCCAATAAAGCTCTTTAAATTGAATTTAATTGAAATTATACAGAATTGAATGCATACAAGCAAAACGATCACCAATAAACATTGAAGAATTAATAGAATAATGTCCTTTTATACAGCTACTATAAACTATAAAATATTGCTGTTGCAACGTGCAAACGTGACATAATGATTGAATCTATCATAAATATGCCTACACCTGCGTTCAGAAGTTGGATTTATTTAACAAATAGATCAACAATATACATTAATTTATTGAAACTTAAAACAATTTTTGTATGATGAAATCTTATTTTGGTGGGGATTTCAGTGGTCATGGGCTGCAGTGCGCATGCGGAACCACAGAGCCGTAGACGAGGAGGGAAGTTTAAAAAGTGCGCACCGTCCACACAGTCTGCAGGCTGCCGCTGTTTCCTCAACAACAACAACAACAACATTTGGTGAACTGTTGTCACTCGGAGTTGTTTGAATAACCACTGTATATCACAGTGCTATAAAGCCATCGATTATAATAATAAACCTTAAACCTTCCACAGTTTGGCTTTACCATGGAAGCTCTGCACGACCAGGTAGGCTTGTAACACCCAGCAGACCAACTGGAGCTGTCCTTTTGTTATTTACTGTTTCACTTAATTATTGTCAATAATTAAGCTTACTTAATCTAAGATATTTGCAGGAAAATAGTGTCTACGTTGCTGCATGTTGGGATGCGTTTCCAACGTATTTAGGAAACCCCGTCATGGTCACCATGTCAATAAATCATTCATCTAAGGAATTAATCAACTTTATTCCTTCCTTCTACTATCCTTCTACTTCTAGAGTTCAGATTCGCCCTCTAAAAACAGTTACATCGGGAGCTACTACCAGCC
Organism: Coryphaenoides rupestris; assembly: GCA_002895965.2. Lineage (NCBI taxonomy): Eukaryota > Metazoa > Chordata > Actinopteri > Gadiformes > Macrouridae > Coryphaenoides > Coryphaenoides rupestris. Next base: position 71,286 of record PIJE02000971.1, on the reverse strand, counting down.
TCCTGATAGGATCCTGGCCAGACCTGAGCCCCCTCTACTGAGCATGAACACACCGAGCGTGGGTCCAGGGCTCTCTCTGACTACTCACGATGTCGGTAGTAAAGGTGTGGAAACGGCTGTTTTGCCGCGCTGCATTCATCCTCACATAATGCCACGTTCAAGCTAATTCCCCCAGTGAAAACATGACTGACCAAGCTTGTGTGTTCTTGTGCCGCAGCTGTCATCAACGCGCTCAAAGCCCTCCAGGAGAAGATCCGGCGCCTGGAGTTGGAGAGGAAGACGGCTGAGAGGAATGCGCAGAAGTTCTCTCAGGCCGTGTCCAGCTTTGAGCATCACAACACCACCGCCTCCACTGGTCACCCCCGGACACCACACCCTGCATCCTCAACTGGTCACCCCCGGACACCACACCCAGCATCCTCAACTGGTCACCCCCGGACACCACACCCTGCGTCCTCAACTGGTCACCCCCGGACACCACACCCCGCATCCTCAACTGGTCACCCCCGGATACCACACCCCGCATCCTCCACTGGTCACACCTGGACACCACACCTGGCGTCTTCCACTGGTCACACCTGGACACAATACCCTGTGCCCACCCAAAACGCATCCAACAAGGGAGGTCAGTGGCCACTGGCAGTTAGACATTGAAAACTGTTAATGTTTTGTGTTGTCTGTGTTGGTGCTCAAGGCAACAATAAGAGTGATAAAGGTGTGTGTGTGTGTGTGTGTGTGTGTGTGTGTGTGTGTGTGTGTGTGTGTGTGTGTGTGTGTGTGTGTGTGTGTGTGTGTGTGTGTGTGTGTGTGTGTGTGTGTGTGTGTGTGTGTGTGTGTGTGCGCGCAGAGCTAGTCTCCCAGCTGCAGTCTGCAGAAGCACGCTGTCAGGTCCTGGAGAAGCAGTTGGACCACATGAGACGGATGGTTGAAAAAGCAGAGCAGGACAAGAATGCCTTGGCAGACAAACAGGTAGCCTGTGGACCGCTACATTTGGAGCGCACCCGAAATTCTTCTATTTAAAATACAAGATAGTCAAACTTGTTTAACTCTCTGCTCCCTCAGGCTTCCCTTTACAAGGAGAAAGCATCTGAGATCTCCAGCCTGCAGACGCAGCGCGAGAAGCTGGACAAGTTGGAAAAGGAATGCATGAAACTGAGCCAAACCCAGTCTCAAGCAGAGGTAACCTGCACAGGCGTCCATAGAGGGACACTGATGAAATATTGAGCAGACTTTGAACTAAGATTTGGCTATAGGTTAGGCTAAAACTTTTCAAACCAAACCATACTTATGTTATATTTATGGTGCACTACTGGTACAATTACAAATAACATTGCTGGTTTGAATGTTTATGATAACGTGGATCTATAACGTATTAAATGGGTGAGAGGCATAATCTGCCTTCCGTTCACCACCTCACCATCTGCGTCGCCAATTTCCCTTATCTCCAAAAATAGTGTATGCCAGGGTCAGAGTTAACATACTAGCACGCTATTTCTAAGCTATTATTACGATCTTTTTATTATTAAGACCTTTATGCGACTTTCAGACCTCGTTTTCAGTGTACTCTACGGTTATGAATGAGACCCCTGAGGCTTGGGCTTTTTTGTAAATAACGTCCAGCATGGTGTTTTCGTTGGTCATTTAATATTGGTCTGTGATGCAATATAATTTAAAAAAAAAATGCCCCCAAAGAGGGTGACATTGGGACAAAAAAAAGCCCCAAAAAGTTAATTTCCTACTCTGCAAAAAGTTGCAAAAGTTATACATTTCTTTTTACTCCAAGTGGCATTGTGTGTGTGTGTGTGTGTGTGTGTGTGTGTGGTGTGTGTGCGCGCGCGTTTCCCTCTAGATGAAGATGTCCCTTCTGGAGCAGAAGCTTAAAGCAGAGGAGCTCGAGCGCTGGCGTGTGCAGAAGAAGGCGGAGGAGGTGAGTCAGTCAGGGAGCACCTGCAGCCTAAAGCGATACATTCACACACGCATGCTTCCAGGTGGACGTGTGCCAGCTCTCGTTGTCATGCCCACAGATACAGAAGGAGATGGACGTCAACCTCCGGCTGTGTTCCCCACCCGGCGAGAAGCGCAAACCAAAGAAGTCTCGGGTATATTTTCTGATGTACATTTGTTCATGTGGGATGAAAGTAGTAGGACTTGATTGACTTTTTGTCCACCTGTGGAAATTTGTCTTCTGGCTTCTCAGTACAGCACAAATCCATACATTACACATAACACAACACACCATGAAGAAAACATACTCAATATACAACGTACAATACATAATAATACATGCAAATAGGTAGGTAGCAGCAAATAGGTTATATAAATGATATAAATACCAGAGAGCTAATCTTATAAAATAACAAGGGTTTGCATAGTCACTCAAACTAGACTTCAATCATGGTGGTGTTTTCAATCTCAGAGACCCAGCCCTGTGGAGCCGTCCAGTGAGCCGCCGACGGCGAGCTGCCCTCAGGGGAACCGGATGCCGTTTGTGGCTGGAACGGTGAGTAGGCCTGCATGGTGCGGTGGTCTCACTACCACACATAGGATCTGTGCCACCGTCTCCTCTCAGCACTCACACTCACTGTCTCCCAGGTCTGTGACAATATCCCATTTTCATATTGATGATTTGCATCTATGAAATATTGCCATATGCAATTTTACTTCCTGAAAGAAAGTGCATGGGGAAACGCTAATTGTAAAGAGTTATACACGTTTTGAAAGTCGTATACATATATCGATATGTATTTTAGCCTCGCATCAATTGTTGACTATTAAGACCTGGGGTCTCCCCTGCGCTTTGGGGAATCAAATCAAACGGTGCTTATGTCATATTTATGGCTCACTAGTGGCGCAATTACAAATAACCCCTGGCTTGAATGTTTATGATAATGTGGATCTATAACGTTTGAAAGGGGTGAGAGGCATAATCTGCCTTCAGTTCACCACCTCACCATCTGCGTCGCCAATTTCCCTTCTCTCCAAAAATAATGTAGATACGCTATTTCTGATGCTTTTTTTTTTATAAATCAGAGACTGTGTTGGGGTGGGGGGTCTTTACCCTCGCAGGGTTGTTGGGGGGGGGGAGCATGGGAGTTTGCCCATCCAGTCTACATGTGCTTTGTGGACTTGGAGAAGGCCTATGACCGTGTCCCCCGGGGAATCCTGTGGGGGGTACTACGGGAGTATGGGGTACCGGGGCTGTTGGTATGTGCCGTTCGGTCCCTGTACAAACAAAGTGCGAGCTGCGTCCGTATTCTCGGCACAAAGTCAAGCACGTTCTCAGTGGGTGTTGGACTCCGCCAAGGTTGTCCCTTGTCACTGATTCTGTTCGTGATCTTCATGGACAGAATCTCAAGGCGCAGTCAAGGTGAGGAGAGTGTCCGGTTTGGGGACCTCAGAATTGCATCTCTGCTCTTTGCAGTTGATGTGGTTCTGTTGGCTACATCAGACCGTGACCTCCAGCATGCACTGGGGCGGTTTGCAGCCGAGTGTGAAGCGGTCGGGATGAGAGTCAGCACCTCCAAGTCTGAGGCCATGGTTCTCTGCCGGAAAACGGTGGCGTGTTCCCTCCGGGTTGGGAATGAGTTGTTGCCTCAAGCGAAGGAGTTCAAGTATCTCTGGGTCTTGTTCATGAGTGAGGGCAAAATGGAGCGGGAGATGGACAGACGGATTGGTGCATCGTCTGCAGTGATGCGGGCGCTGTACCGGTCCGTTGTGGTGATGAGGGAGCTGAGCCGCAATGCGAAGCTCTCGATTTACAGGTCCATCTACGTTCCAACCCTCACCTATGGTCACGAGCTTTGGGTAGTGACCGAAAGAATGAGATCGCGGATACAAGCGGCCGAAATGAGTTTCCTCCGCAGGGTGGCTGGGCTCAGCCTTAGAGATAGGGTGAGGAGCTCAGACATCCGGAGAGAGCTCGGAGTAGAGCCGCTGCTCCTCCGCATCGAAAGGAGTCAGCTGAGGTGGTTCGGGCATCTGATTAGGATGCCCGCCGGGCCTTTAGAGGTTTTCCGGGTACGTCCAACTGGGAGGAGACCCCGGGGCAGACCCAGAACCCGCTGGAGAGATTATATATCTCGTCTGGCCTGGGAACGCCTCGGGATCTCCCAGGAGGAACTAGAGAGTGTGGCCGGGGAGAATGAAGTCTGGGGGGCCCTGCTTAGCCGGCTGCCACCGCGACCCGACCCCGGATAAGCGGACGAGAATGGATGGATGGATGGAGAGACTGTGTGTAAAGTGTGGTACGCTACTTTCAAGACCCATTTTGAGTGTACGCTACGGTTATAAATGATACCCCTGGATTTTATTAAGAGATAAGATAAAACTTTATTAATCCCGAAGGAAATTCTTGTGCGTCCACACACATTCACATTTGTACCAACGCTATAAATATTGTGCTATGTGCTATTCGATATGATTGCATATTGTGACAACCCTACCCAACTCTCACTTGCTGTATCTGCTGGCTGCAGTCGACCAGCCCGAGCCACTCAGTCCACGCCAACATGCAGAGCCTGCTGCACATGATGAAGCACCACCAGCCTCAGCTGTGCCACCGCGTGCGCTCCCTGCACCAGTCCCGCGGCGGGGCCCGCAAGAGCCTGCGCCGGGCCCTGTCCACGGGGCCCCACACCGCCGGCCCCGCACCGCCCCTGGGCTCGCTGTCGGACCTGCTGCTGGCTCTGCAGGATGAACTGGGACAGATGAGCTTGTGAGTAAATCAGTTCAGGGTCGACTTTTGTTCCCTGTGTCCTTTGTGTGGTTCTTGGAATGACCTTGGCGGGAGGAACCACCCGACCAAGTCATGACTCGGTCTGTATTTAAAGTGTAAAGGTAACCCGAATGTTGTGACGCCTCATGTTCCCTGTGTCTGCCGCAAACAGTTACGTTTGAACACACCACAAAGACTACAGCCAAGGGCCAACTAACACGTACACTCTGCGCCTGCATGAGAGGAAATAACTCTCCATACCAGCAGGGGGCATAGTCTGTATTCGTCATTCACAAAGGGAAACCGGAAGAACTAGGACTTTGCCGACCATTTTCACACCACTCGCTCCCGACTTCGTAATATAGCTTCTGCTAATCGAGAAGATGTTTCTCTTCTCGTGCACTGATACACTGAAGCTGAACCCCCTGTTTCAGCTTGAATTCGAACACTATTAGAAAATGTGTGTTTTGGGCATGGAGTTCTATGGACGAGACGCTTAATTGTCTCTCGGACATGCACATCAAAATCCACCACTGCCCAGACGGAGCGCAACACGTCCACACACCTCGCCGCCGGTGTCCCTTCGTCGAGACGTCGAGATGTAATCCGAAAAGGCACCTCAATGTCACGCAAACAACGCTGCCTGCTTTCAGAGCAGAGTGGAACATTCACAAACTGATTGGACACAGGGTTTTTATTAGATTACTATGTTGACTATCATAAAACATATATACATACATGGCATGTAAAACAACAAAAAAGCATTTATGTACATTTGTTGTCAATGTGAACTAGCACTATCTAACACAGTGCATGCGTAATTTCACCAACATGCATGGATGCATGACATGCCCATTTCTGCAACACGGTGTGTGTGTGCGTGTGTGTGTGTGTGCGTGCCGCCCCCTGCCAGTGAGCACCAGGAGCTGGTGCGTCAGATGGAGGTGACTCCCGGCCAGGAGGTCAGCAGCGAGGGCCTGCAGCGAGAGCTGGAGAGCCTGCTCAGGAAGATGGAGGACAAGGGAGTCCAGATCACCAAGCTCCGCCAGCACCAGCACACCGTACGCATACGTCTTCTTAGTGCCCGTCGCCACCGACAACAACCACCAAAAACACCCACAGTTATCATAGTCTTGCAGTCTCTTGCAGTGTCAATGAAGTTGTTTGGACACAAGTGGGGTGATATTGAACCTAGTTCTGTGTGTCCCCCCGTCTTGTGCACTTCACAGGTCCACCTGCTGAACGAGAACACACAGTGGCCAGCAGCGGGGGCGGACCCCAGGGCCGCCCCTCCCCCGCGGCCGTCCCCCGTCCGGCAGGAGCGGCCGGCGCCAAGAAGGGGCGGGGCTTCCCAGAGCAACCTGCAGCTCCTCAAGGAGACCCAGAGGTTCCGGAACAGCCTGAAGACAGACGACCTGACCTGGGAAACATAGGAGTGTGTGTGCGTTTGCGTGTGTGCACGTGCTCCCATGCTAACAAATAAACGGGCAGTAAACAAGCAGTTGTTTTTATCTATTTTACAGCCATGTTTTTGCTTTATTTAGAATTATGATGAAATCCTGCACTCAATTGAACATTTCAATTGTTTGTGTGCGGTCAAATATTGATTTCTATGATTTATTTATTTTTCCTTCATAAAATAAAAAAATATCAACCACATGTCATTGGTACCTTAATAGTCAAAATGCATTTAAAAAATAGCAATTTTATAAACGAGTGCTAAATCTGTGGGCAAACACCAGAGGGCAGTGCTGGCCAGAGATAATGAGTATTTTGCTCGTCATTGTTTTTCTAGTCAGGTAGAAAATAACTTATGAGGAAAGTAGCTTATGAAGCATTATCTATCGACCCTGCCTTGATGTGCAGTGTTTCCCAAAGTGGGAGATTGGATGAGAAGCTTGAGATGGAAATATCTCTGATTGTATAAAAGCCACAGGCGACTGATCTATTAGAAATGTGTTGAGGGAGCTGTAAAGAAACCCATCAACTACCCGTACAACTGAAATGACTGAACTTTATGGTCGCCGTCCTTCATCCAAAAATGATGTGTTGACTAGGCTAAGGGACAGGGACGCTTCATTTGCTGTTTGTGTTTCATTTGTTTGTGTTTAATGAGTCACTCTGACCGCAGTGGCTAACGAGATTGTAATCTTAATGGCAGACCGTACACATTTCTAGCATAGCAGCACAAGTGTGTGTTGTGTTGAGGGGTTCAGCCAAGCCATGACATTCCAGTGTCAGCCCTCATACCTTCTGCTCTTTGGTCAACAAACTTCACCTTTTCTGGTTCATGCATAACATGTTTCAATAAAACACATACTAAACCAAACACACGCTTTAGAAAGAAGTACAATATAGGCCTAAAACAGGCCTGTGTGTGTGACAGAGAGAGAGAATGAATCCATGGCATTGTTGACCTGTGTCCCTATTAGATTACAGAACATGGCTGGACAGAGAAATCAGGTTAGCTCTGCCAAGCCCCGCCCCCTACACACATTGTATCTGAAGGCACAAGGCTCTCCTGACCTGTGCAGCTCTCCAGTTCACCCTCTCCGTGGTCATTATTACTCCCACGCTGACCACATTCCCATCACTTTAAAATGCACAATTTTGCTTTCTTTTGGCCTGTAAAGATTCTGGTCACCTGAAATTATTTGAATGCCAGGAAAAGTATCAATCAAACAATTTGCAGTCTGTCTACATGCATAAACAAAGTGGTGTGCATGTAGTAAAGGCATAGGAAAGAGACAGACTGCATTTTTTTTTTTTTTAAATATATTATTATAGCTGTAAAACTAGACTCAATCTTGCATTGGATAGAGGCCGACCACTACAGCTGACACGTATACCTGCAACAACTGCCCTGGCCATTTGGCACAGGTTTATATTTCCTTGTATCTCTGTTAGATATTTAGAATGGAAAGTGTGGAACATTAATTGTTTCTGGCTGCGAAAATCCCCCACGTCCTTCCGGAAATCCTCCCGGAAACGGTCCTAGCTGTGAACCTTGGCCTACAGAAGACAAAAACGATTTAAAAAAAATAACGCGGTCAACTACATAGAACGCAGAGAGTGTTGCAGAGTGTTGTTATGTTAAACAGACGTTTCCTTTCCATTATCAGCTTTTGCAACATGAGCAGGACTTTCTGTGACACTGGGAACTGACAGGGTATCCTGTTTCAGCCACAACAGACCAGTCTGTCCTTTCTGAAAGTTTGTCATGTGAACAGGGTTGGGGGGGGGGGGGGGGTTAGTGATTTGTTGTACAGCTTGGTTACTCCACTGATCTCCTTATGAGAGGTTTGTGGCGTTAGGACAAATTGCAACAGGTGCAGGGGTGTTTACATATGACCAAGATGAACCTTTGGACCCTTTCTTCAAAGATCCTGTTTTGTCCTCATGTACAGTGGAAATATTATTACTCACCTAACCCTAACCCTATACCTCAGTACGTTGTTGTACCAGGCAATAATAAAATGCTTAAAATGAAACGGAAAAAAAAGGTAAAGACAAAAAAGGTGAAAGTACATGGACAGTCTCGAGCAGTGGCTCTTGAACGCTGTGCCGTGAGCTATAAAGCTATACTGTGGGATTTTGTGATAACCTACATTATTATTGCAATATATACAACTATACAAAACATGAATGCATTTTAATTTACTATATCACTAATTTGTACATGCTCATTCCCCAATAAAGGCTAATTATATTATTTATACATATATCATTCTTTTCTTTTAAATATTACAAATTAATTGAATTATTTAGTACATATTTCATGAATACATTTTTCTAATTTTATTTGGCATAAGTAAATAAAGGTCAACAGTTAGAGTGTGATGAGCATGATATACGTGCTCTAGAGGCCACACCTGGATATGTATCAGGTGTGCCTTGAGGTTTTGGCTTGGCTACAGCAAGGATCCAAGATGAGCTCTAGTCATGAAGTGGGTAGTGTGTGTGTGTGTGACTCTAGGAGCTGGGCGGTGGCTCCATCAGTAGTTTGTTGACATAGCATGAGCTGCTCAAACAGAGGGCAACACAATGCATGACTTCAACCCGACACGCGCTGTTATCAAGGCAACTATTGGCCGATTATTATACGGCTATTATACTCCCTATCCAAGTCAGGATGTCATTTTAAAACCATAGGTTATACCGGGAAAAAACACATGATTGGATAAATGTGCAAATGCAACTTGTGTAACAATATTCAAACTTTATTGATTCATGTTGTTGAACTTAAGAACACAGAAGATTTCAAGACAAAAAGAGGACACCAAGCGCTAATTGTATTAAGGTAGGCACACTAATACCAGCAAGTGTCTTGCCGTGTTTTACTGTGTCATCGTTGTGAAACGAAACAAACAGCTCGTGGTGGCCTCTTGTAAAACAGGGTGGGGGGGTGGACAACAAACATATGGCAATTTGTGCAAGTGATAACCTAGCAACAAGGCAAGCGAGGGAATTAAGAGTCTTTCCCAATACAATCAACAAGAGTTCCACATTGTACAACCAAAACCCTGGCAATAAGACAACAGGCAACATTTGAAATGCAGACAGCCGGTGACAACAAGGTGGCTTTTTGGATTGGATTCAAGGAATGTAAATAATGAAACCATAACTACAGTTAGTTGATTTTGGGACTCATCTTTGTGAAGAGAAAATGGCCAAATGTGCTCCAAGGCTGAAGCTATGAGTAACAGATTAATAACTGCTGTGTGGATAAGGTGGAGTTTGAGCAGACGTTTAGGAAGTATACACCACCAAAACCGTCCGCAAGGACCATCTGAAAGTGCAAAGTTCTACTCTACATTTTAAAAGGTGCGTCATATTGTGATTCAAGACTAAACTAAAAAGGAGGACTTGGATGTATTCAACTGAATAAGGCACTTCTTCCTAAAGATGTGTTGGGGCTGAACTACTTGGAAGCTAGGAGGGAGGAAAAAAAAAACTCAGGAAAGGAACCAGCTGACACATGATGCTGTGTGGCGTTGTAAAAGATGGATCCAATCAACAGGAGTATTTGGGCCGGAGCCTAAAGCCGTCACGAGAATCGAGGTTACATCTTAACCGAGGTGCATTGACAAGAGTGAGCATGAAATCAAACGTTGTCTGGGTGGAGGGAGAAAAAAAGTACAAATAAAAGTCACATGCGCACGTATAAATTACATACTGTGTGGTAAACCAAGAACTTTTCTCTTCATTGTCAGATAAATATTATGAATAGTAGAAGCATTCACCATTTTTTTTGTGGTAGAAACCATCTAAACATTAAAGGCAAAAAAGTTACAAAACAAAGTCAGTGCTCCATCTTCCATGCCAAATGGAGAACTTTGGCTTAATGCATAATGCTTCAAGGCTTAACGCGTCGCTGGCATACTGATTTGCAGTAAATAATTGTTTTTGTCAGAGGTGTCGAAATCACAATATATTTGTAATCTGGGTGGAGGAAAAAAAACAACAGCATTCTGAATGGCAAATGACATAGCTTGCGAAACAGATACAAAACTAAAACAAGATTAAAAAAAGCAACACAGCACGCAAGGATCGGGGTTGAGAAGCAAGAGTAAGCAAAAGCCATTGAACAATAATAATCCTTCATGTTGCATTAAAGGGAAACAAAAGTCAGAACGTGCGTGTGTGTGTGTTAGTATATACAAGGAGGGCCTAAATCACAAGTCAACAGCAAGCCAATTAGAATCCTTGTCACGGGTGTCATGTGATCACTTGCGTCAACTCTCTGCAGGTCAAGCAGCTGTTTACTTTACTCAAAAAAATAAAATAATAAATCAGTCTGCTATTCCAACGCAACTCCACTTTGGGCCCAAATCTTTTCGTTTGTACAACTATACTCAGCTGTCGTTTCCAATTTAAATCCCTCGCCGTTATATTTTCCTTTCCTCTCAATATATAATATTCCTACGAGAGGGACGGAGGCATCTTCCGCCAGCGAGCACGTATGTATCAAAGCTGACGGCCGGGAGAGAAGCTCAATACACGGCACTCGTTTAAATAGTGAGACTCTTCAGTCCAGCTGGGATACTATATTGGGTTGACGCGGTGCACCGACATCCACACCACCACCACGGCGCACACAAACTGACGCGCGGGCACACACAAACGTACACAGACACACAAACACACTGTAATGCCACCTGCGTCTCAGCCAGGAGGACAAGGATTCTTATTCTCGGTTCCACGGTCAACACTCGTTACGTCACATTTGACATTTAACATTAAAGGCACTTCACTGCTAGCGCTGTCCACAATAACAACAAAATCCTTGCCTTCTCAATTCCACACTTTATATATATATATCCTCCATTGTTCAAACTGATCGCAATCACTCTGCATTTATATATTGACACAAGAGCGTCTTATGGCAAAAAAAAAGGGAGAACATTTTGATCATACTATTTCCGATTTGTTTTTTCTTTTTAATTTGATATATTTAAGATGTATTGCGTTGACACTTATATTTCAATGCGGCCACGTGTCAAGCCGGCCCTTTGACCAGAAGGATTGATGGGTTGCGACTCTGACTTGGCAAGAGTTTGGAGTATTGTTTGTTCCCTTGTGGTGTCCCCCAGCGTGATGTGGTGGTGCAGCGGGGGTGATGGGGTCTGCCCCACATTCATTAGGTACAACAAGCAGCACGCATCCCACGCTCGCCAACGGGATGGCACTCAAACAGTGTTTACAAAAACATAACCAAATAAAACGTGTGTTTTAACTGTAGCCGGTTTGCAACTGTCCAACCTCTAAATGGCTTTCTCTTTATATTCTGCGTGCTTGTGCACACTAAAGCAGACAAAAATTATGTTGGCTTTGACAAGAAAACAAGACCAAAAGGAATCCTACAGATTGTGTAGACTGCGTGACTCTGGCGTAGGGGCTCCCTGCAAAACTTCCCTCTAGTTGACTCTAGCTGCTGTGAGGTTGTCATCTCGGTCATCTAACAAACTACCGTAAGCGGCACAACTAACCATGAACAAAAAGTGGCCCGCGGCAACACAGAGCCGCTTGAAAACACTGTTTGAGACGCTCCCTGGCCGAGCGTGCGGGGACGTGCATGGTGAGGTGGAGGGTGATCGTCAGAAGGTTCTGGTCAGGAGAAGGTGGGGGGTGGGGGTGGTTATAGATCAGAGTGCGCCGAGGTGTGGGAACCAGTTCAGAGAGTGTGGTAGTTGCGGTCTTTGGACTTGCAGAACTTGTACAGGAAGAAGACCACGGCCTGCAGGCCTAAGACCAGCACGATGCCGCCGATGAAGCTCGCCGCATCAAACGTGGTTGACTTGCTGGGGGCCGCGGTGGGCACTATCGCAGGTGTGGTGGTATGGGTGCCATCTTCGGAGAGGGACACAGAAAACGGGTGAAAAAGAGAAAGAAAATAAAGAATATTTTGTCATTTAATCCGGGAACATACATTTATCAATTTTAAATTGAGACTAGATTGGGATCATTGTGTTGTGACATAGTAAGGTCCAATCCCAGCTGGCCAGTAAAAAGGATAAATAAATTAATTTTCAATTCACAGTACAGTCATGTGATTTTCCATTTCAAAAACACCTTTCTATCTGTGACTGTGGGCCACCTCGGCAGAAGAGCGAGCCACTTACTTGATGTTGTGGTACTGCCCGGGACAGTTGTGCTGGTTTCAACTGGAGCGGTCGTGCTGCCAGTAGCATTGGCTAGAGTATAAAACAACTTCCGTTAGCCATTTTATTGACGACACGCCCCTAGCCCACCCCCACCCATACCATACCGGGTGGCACATTCCTGTGACACTCACATTCCCTCCCCACACACCCCCACCATGGACAAAGAACACACAAGCAAAAACAGACAAACACTCTCAAACCCAAATAGTTAGTGAGCGGCAAGCGTGGACAGGCTGGTTACCTGTGGTCGTACTGGGGGTGGCAGGGGGGCTGCTGGTGGTGGTAGGGAGGCTGCTGCTGTTGGCAGGGGGGCTGGGAGGGGCAGTGGAAGGGGCAGTGGAAGGGGCAGTGGAAGGGGCAGTGGAAGGGGGATTGGGTATGGTAGACGGGGTTGTCTCTAGAGGGGAAACCAACACCGAGTTTGTGAGGAACAGAGGAAGAAGACACCACCGAAACAAACAAGGTTAAGCTGTACACGTTACAAAAATGCACCCTGTGCTTCTGGCCAATGGGGGCCAAAGCCTTTCTGTCCTGACCCAGAGTAATATTATGTATATATATATATATATATACACTGTATATATAGAAGATAGAGGCAGAGAAGGTGTTACAGACTAAAGACACACTTGACTTTAGTCTACTGTCACCTGAAGAATATAACCATGTTTCATGGTAAAATATAAGACTTTCAGATGAGCCTGAAAGGACTCGTGAGACTTTGTGCAGTGTGCAGGATTTAGTGACATCTAGTGGTGAGGTTCCATCTGAATACTTTCCGAGTCGCTAGAAGCCAAACGTGGCCTGTAAGGTGCCAGTAGGCACTTCTTGAGTGGTGGCAGTTCTGCAATATCATCTGCCAATATCCTCATTTCATGGTATTATACAATACATTTCTGTCCGTTGGATGCTGTACGCTGGATGCCACTAAATTCTACACACTGCACCTTCAATAAAAAAAATTCTCTCGAAACAAGGTGATTTTAGTTGAGTTATAAAAGAAATACACCTCAATTTCAGAGTTCTATGGTTTTTAACTTGAGGTGACAAGAAACTGAAAGTCCAGATACTGTTTGAGGGCAGAAAGAAACAAAACAGCCCAGTAAGGTTTACATTCAGAACATGAAACAGAACCAAACCCTCCGAAATGCCCCAGAAGTCTGTTTATATAGCCGTGGCCCTTCATAAAGTAAAACATATGAAAAGAGTCGTTAATAATGCTGAAATACAAATGTCTTTATCCTTACCTGTATCATTACCATTAGCACAGGTAGCATTAATGCAGCTTTTTTCCACACCAGTGGCATTGACACAGGTGGCATTTTCAGCTGGAGGGACAAAAATGCGACATCATTCGTTAAAATGTGCAAACATCAACGACATGTAATGACTTCTTGGTTTCACTGTGACCTAAGTAGACGTTTCAGGGTAACCGGGAGAAGTCGTTTATTGACTGAACAAATCAATGACGTGGAAGTAACAAAACCAACCATTTGACCTGCACATAAATGACTCTCACATTCACTTGTAGCCTTAGCCCACTGGTCATGTGACTGGCTTGAGCCATGAATCAAGCCATAAACATTCCTGGAATTAAGTACAAATTACAAAAATTTCACACAGACGCCCACACAAAGAGCAAAGGTAAGTGGCACTGCTTGGCCTTGTGAATGACTGGAAACAGTGAGTCACAGCGCAGCAGTGAAGGTGTGGACGACTCTCATTGTCTGATCACTCCGTTTACCAATTAACTCTGTTGAGGAAACAAGACTTTGACCAGACCACAAATTATTGCCCTTCCCATAATGCAAACCAGCCAAGAATGGCTCCCGCTAAACAGTTAAACATCTCCCTGTTCCCATCCTCAAAACATTTGAGAAAACAAATACAAACACCTAAAATGAAGAGTCTAACCAGAGATCAAATGAAAAGTTAAACTGCAATTGTGAAAATCTCATCCATTCCTCCCCACCTCATTTTCTCAGAGAGGGAGAGCGCTTCACATGTAGCTGTGACAGATGGAACTGCCCCCAACACATTTCAAGAATGACTCTGACATCATCATCATCATCAGCAGCAGCAGCAGTCGACCAGGTTGAGTTCTTCTGCCAGCGTTAAACCAATGGGTGACGGAGGAAGCCTCGAACCCTGCCAAGGCTTTGTCACAGGCCGGTGCTGTGGGATGCCGTGCTGTACATGAGGCAAGCTTTGTAGTGAGCGCTTTTGGAAAATGCAGTGCGGACGCGAGGCTTGTTGTTTACACTAAACCCTAAAAGCAACAGATCCCTGTGGTAATGACGCCAAAGGCTGGGAGCTCACTGCAGCAGGTTTAGCTTAGCTGGTGTGCACCTCGCCCCCACCACATCGCCCTCCCTGACCAGCTGCTGACCTTTCTGGGCTTTGCTGACTTCATATCTAATGGTTGATCTGGTGTTGGGCTTGTGAGAACCATTTGCTAAGCGTGCAGTGTGTATGTGTGGCTTTTAACCACACATAGGCCTGCAGTCTGTAGCATGCTGGTGTGAAAAAGGAAAGAAAGAAAAACGGAAATGAGGACTGTTTAGTGTCTCCAGGTAATGTCACCTGGTACATGCAGTACCAGGTGACACAGTACATAGGTCCTGTAGTAGGTCACATTTAGGTAAGTGGGGCTGGTAGGAGAGGCCCCATCTCTCTGAGGTGAGCTATGGGATTGGCAACTGGCCTGGCCTGTTTAACTACTCAACAATGCGTATCACAGCTGTTGGCCAATCCCATTTTGTCACTGGCAGGATACAAAGAAGGTAGTAAATAGGATCTACTTGCGGGCTAACTACACACTGCCCTGCCGCCTTCAAAACAGGAGAGGGCTCATAAAACGGCCCAATCTCCATTGGAGCGAGTGTGTCAGGCCCTAATGGGCAGGGATGATAGAGTGCTTCGTCTTCCAGGTGTGTGATATTTAATGCACGACTGATCCAAAATCAGTGGAGTTTGAGCGGGAAGAAGGTAGCATCTAAACAGTACAACTGCTTTCACTGCCCCCCCCCATCCAAAGCCTCCCCTTTCCATCTTAACATTGTAAGCATAGTTAATAGGCAGTGACGACTCTCAGGAAAGTAACTGACCTCAGTCACCACAGCCTGTGTGACCAAAATAGGGCAACATGTACTCACAACTCACAAAATGAGAACCTGCAACCACAATTCGTGACACGGATAACACCATGCAAACACACGGCTGCTCGCTGTGGCATCCGATAAGACAGTGACCTACAAAAAGAGTTGTAAATCAAGCCACCAAGAGAGCAGCGCGTGGAAAATGACACTGGTCAAACTCATTTCTGCTCTTCCATTATTTTCTGTTTCCCTCTTAAGACGTGCAATGATTTCCATACACAGACAGCCTTCAAGGTACGCTGAATAATTAATTACCATCATAAGTTCTTTGTTTAGAGTGACCATATCAAAGACTCAGAATGACTTGACAAAATGGCTTCATGTTCTGTTTCATCACCACCAGCGACACAATATTGTGTGTAACATTCTATGCACAACTGTCAGAAATCCATAAAAAAAAAAAGGTGTTAATAAATAAGAATCTGGAATTGTCTGTCCAATCTTACAAAATTGGGAGCTGGAATTACCTACTGCTTGAGTTTTGGGGAATTTGGGTGATGTCACAAAATGAAAACTTGGACAATTTGCTACACATTCTCCTCATCGCCAGGAATCACGTCTAATCAATTGAGCAGCCTGGGGAATTAGGGAACACAATACCAGACCTGTGACTTGTCATACATTTTAGATACTCACATGTTGTGCAGTTCACCCACAGGCACTGAGAGTTGGCAAAACAACCTTGGCAATTTGTGAAAGTGGTACAATCACCTGCAAATGGAAAGTCCCATTATATACTTTAGGCATATATTACATGAAGCTTGAAGTGCAATTTACAAGAAGGTACAGAAAAGTACCCCTATTACTATTAAGATAAGATATCCTGGATATGGCACTTAATGAGCTTTCTGTGTTTGTTCCAGGACCCGCTGGTCGACCGTTACCGAACATCTCGAGTCCAATCTGAACTGCATCTCTCGAGAGAGAATCTGGTCGGTCTTGCCATCCTTCTGGGCTGTGACTACATTCCTAAGGTATGGAATAGAAAAAAACTGCTAAATTAAAATTATGTATGCATTTATTGCTGTTTTTTTAATTGTATTGTCTTTTTTAAGGGCATACCCGGAGTTGGTAAAGAACACGCTCTGAAGCTAACACAGACATTGAAAGGAGAAACACTTTTACAAAGGTCATATAAACATACACCTTGATAACCATTATTAGCATGGCAATTCACAAAAGAAGCAAATCTAATGTGGATGTTTGTTTTGTTTTTTACGATTAAATGCCTCCTTCAGGTTTGGCCAGTGGCAGGAGGAGGGTCCTTGCGTACTGGATGGGGCTACAAAGAAGGTTCCCCATTGCAACTTATGTCGCCATCCTGGTGAGTGGTGATAGGGTGGGTTAGCCCTAACCCTTACCATGGGATGTCATGCTGTCTCACCCAAGCCTAAAAATTATAATTGAAGAAATACTTGTCTTGGTCATTTCATCATATCCATTTCTATCAAAAGACATTTTCCCTGTATTTGTCCTCCAGCTCAGTGATTGTTGAGCTGTATTTTTGTTTATGTACCCCCTCGAAGATATCTTTTCAGCCAAGTAGCCCTTTAACCAGCACAAAACATTTAAACTTTTCACAACACTTCTTGTGACCTGACCTGAAGTCGCAAAATGTTCTCTTTACAATAACATGACTAACGTAACACCGCAAGCATCATGCAACTGTATGATCATTTCTACACCAGAAAAGTACATGCCAGAGGGGGGCGGAGCTTGTGCAGATAAATCTTGTTGTTGGAGATTCTCCTTATTTCGCCTTTGTGTTTTGAAGATTTCAAAGTACCCCCTGCAAAGTACCCCCATTTGAGAAACAATGCTCTAGCTGTTTTAAAAAAAAGATGATACTGGCTGATAGTCTGATTGTGAATGTCCACGTTTCCCTGTCTGCCATTCTCAGGCTCGGCCAAGGCCCATGAGCGGGGCGGCTGCCTTCTGTGCCACAGCCAACGCTTCTGCCAACCGCAGGACTTTGACTACCAGTGCCCGTGTGACTGGCACGCCACCCAGCAGATACGACAGGCCAGCTCCTTCGAGGCCGGCATCAGAAAGCAAGTTCCCCTCACTCCGAGAAAGCAGTCTCCCAGTGTTATGACAACGATATAGCAGCTAATGCATGCAATGCTACTGATAGACTCTTCTCACAGAGGTCAGAACAGGTGTCACCCATAGCACTGACTGTGTATATATACTGTATATATACTGTATATATACAGTGTATATATATATATATCTTCACTAGTTTAGTACACTACCTGTGCCCTGGTACATTAAAAGAGCCCATAGTTAGTGCAATGAGTGATACCTGTCTATTCTATGGGAAAATCTGCAAGTATCGATAACCATACCTTATTTTTTTTGCTTTATTTTTTATTGTTAGGAAAACGCTAGCGAGTGAACATTTCCCCTTTACAGAGGTACAGTTGAATGGAGATTCAAATCTTTTCACACTGGAATCAATGCAATGCATTTCAGGTTAGAAGTATATTCACTGTATTCACCGTTGCAGATCATAGAGGAGTTTCTCATCTCCAAGGATAAGCATGTGCCGCATTTCCGGAGGTCAAAGCCCAATATGTTGCCTATGCAGGTACATGTTTATTATACTCTATAATTAAATGTATTGGTTGAAAAAGAGCCAGTGGACGATTATTCATCATGGATCCACAGGGGGCCAAATATGTATTTTTGTTGTTATTTCAGAATTTTGCCTATCAGAAGATGGAGTGGCCCAAACACTACACCAGTGAAAAGGTGCTCGTCCTGATGACCTACACTGAGCTTATGAACAGAATATGTCGGAAAGAGGCGTCTTCGCAAATCAAACCACTTCGGTATGTATCACCAAATATTTCCAGGAAAAATGTGTAAATTGAAGAACTAACTGCAGATTCCTTCTGTGTTTTTGTTTGTGACAGAATATTAAAACCAAGAGTGAGGAATGCAGTTGCCTGTTTTGAAGTTGTCTGGAGCAAACCAGGTCTGTGTATTCTCATTAGTTGTCACTAAACCACACCACAAAATTTAGCTTGGACCACTGTCGTCATCTCATTAATAATGTCCTTAGTTTAGCATCCATTGCCCGTACATTTTGTAAATCTTGAAATCACTGAAAAGTAAATCCTACAAATTCCCCAGGACAGGGAAGTGGCATCATGTCACTTCAGGTTAGCCCACCCAAGATGGAGGGGAGGGGGACTGGGGTGGCCGCGAGGGGGGGGGATGGGAAGGGGGGTCTTGTTTATTAGTGACTGGTTGTGACGTGGGGTTCAGAGAGGACCTCGGAGGTGACGAATCAGTCACAACACCCGTTAGGTGCTAAAGCGGTTTCCTCCCGAGCCTGAGAAAGCTGTCATGAACAAGGCTGCTTATGCAACCTGACTTGACAGGCCTGTGAAACCCCACCCCTTGGAGGCCAACGCACATCCTTCAGTAGAAAATAAATGCAGCGCTTTATACAAAATAAGATTTTTCTTCGGTTTGCACTGTGTGACCTTTCCACTATATCGCATGTACGGGTGCAGGATTGCAGCGGATGCGAGGAAAATGTCTAAAAACGAAGCCTAAAAGCCAAGACACAGACAAAACGTTCAAACTTCCAGTCATCCCGAGATGTTATGTGAAAGACCTAACAAATATTTTCTCTCTGTAAAATGATTTGTGCTGGTAAAAGGGGTTTAGCTGAAAACATATTTTAGATTACATTACAAATCCAACCATCCAGGGGTGTTTTTTCCTCTGTCCAAAGTTAACTATAACTGCTGCAGTAAAAAACTTTCAAAGCACCTTTTACACACACGTGTGTGTGTGTCTCTGTGTCTGTGCGTGAGCAAATTAATAGACATGATTGCATCATTGTCCTTGTCTTTGGAAGGCTGTGTGGGTGCTGGCTGTCTGGCTGTGGAGGGTCAAGATGGACTCCAGCCAGTTAGGGGGGGGGGGATGGCACTCAAACAGTGTTTACAAAAACATAACCAAATAAAACGTGTGTTTTAACTGTAGCCGGTTTGCAACTGTCCAACCTCTAAATGGCTTTCTCTTTATATTCTGCGTGCTTGTGCACACTAAAGCAGACAAAAATTATGTTGGCTTTGACAAGAAAACAAGACCAAAAGGAATCCTACAGATTGTGTAGACTGCGTGACTCTGGCGTAGGGGCTCCCTGCAAAACTTCCCTCTAGTTGACTCTAGCTGCTGTGAGGTTGTCATCTCGGTCATCTAACAAACTACCGTAAGCGGCACAACTAACCATGAACAAAAAGTGGCCCGCGGCAACACAGAGCCGCTTGAAAACACTGTTTGAGACGCTCCCTGGCCGAGCGTGCGGGGACGTGCATGGTGAGGTGGAGGGTGATCGTCAGAAGGTTCTGGTCAGGAGAAGCTGGGGGGTGGGGGTGGTTATAGATCAGAGTGCGCCGAGGTGTGGGAACCAGTTCAGAGAGTGTGGTAGTTGCGGTCTTTGGACTTGCAGAACTTGTACAGGAAGAAGACCACGGCCTGCAGGCCTAAGACCAGCACGATGCCGCCGATGAAGCTCGCCGCATCAAACGTGGTTGACTTGCTGGGGGCCGCGGTGGGCACTATCGCAGGTGTGGTGATATGGGTGCCATCTTCGGAGAGGGACACAGAAAACGGGTGAAAAAGAGAAAGAAAATAAAGAATATTTTGTCATTTAATCCGGGAACATACATTTATCAATTTTAAATTGAGACTAGATTGGGATCATTGTGTTGTGACATAGTAAGGTCCAATCCCAGCTGGCCAGTAAAAAGGATAAATTAATTAATTTTCAATTCACAGTACAGTCATGTGATTTTCCATTTCAAAAACACCTTTCTATCTGTGACTGTGGGCCACCTCGGCAGAAGAGCGAGCCACTTACTTGATGTTGTGGTACTGCCCGGGACAGTTGTGCTGGTTTCAACTGGAGCGGTCGTGCTGCCAGTAGCATTGGCTAGAGTATAAAACAACTTCCGTTAGCCATTTTATTGACGACACCCCCCTAGCCCACCCCCACCCATACCATACCGGGTGGCACATTCCTGTGACACTCACATTCCCTCGCCACACACCCCCACCATGGACAAAGAACACACAAGCAAAAACAGACAAACACTCTCAAACCCAAATAGTTAGTGAGCGGCAAGCGTGGACAGGCTGGTTACCTGTGGTCGTACTGGGGGTGGCAGGGGGGCTGCTGGTGGTGGTAGGGAGGCTGCTGCTGTTGGCAGGGGGGCTGGGAGGGGCAGTGGAAGGGGCAGTGGAAGGGGCAGTGGAAGGGGGATTGGGTATGGTAGACGGGGTTGTCTCTAGAGGGGGAAACCAACACCGAGTTGTGAGGAACAGAGGAAGAAAGACACCACCGAAACAAACAA
Organism: Coryphaenoides rupestris; assembly: GCA_002895965.2. Classification (NCBI taxonomy): domain Eukaryota; kingdom Metazoa; phylum Chordata; class Actinopteri; order Gadiformes; family Macrouridae; genus Coryphaenoides; species Coryphaenoides rupestris. Next base: position 50,378 of record PIJE02000971.1, on the reverse strand, counting down.
GGTTAAGTGTACACGTTACAAAAATGCACCCTGTGCTTCTGGCCAATGGGGGCCAAAGCCTTTCTGTCCTGACCCAGAGTAATATTATGTATATATATATATATATATATACACTGTATATATAGAAGATAGAGGCAGAGAAGGTGTTACAGACTAAAGACACACTTGACTTTAGTCTACTGTCACCTGAAGAATATAAACCATGTTTCATGGTAAAATATAAGACTTTCAGATGAGCCTGAAAGGACTCGTGAGACTTTGTGCAGTGTGCAGGATTTAGTGACATCTAGTGGTGAGGTTCCATCTGAATACTTTCCGAGTCGCTAGAAGCCAAACGTGGCCTGTAAGGTGCCAGTACGCACTTCTGAGTGGTGGCAGTTCTGCAATATCATCTGCAATATCCTCATTTCATGGTATTATACAATACATTTCTGTCCGTTGGATGCTGTACGCTGGATGCCACTAAATTCTACACACTGCACCTTCAATAAAAAAAATTCTCTCGAAACAAGGTGATTTTAGTTGAGTTATAAAAGAAATACACCTCAATTTCAGAGTTCTATGGTTTTTAACTTGAGGTGACAAGAAACTGAAAGTCCAGATACTGTTTGAGGGCAGAAAGAAACAAAACAGCCCAGTAAGGTTTACATTCAGAACATGAAACAGAACCAAACCCTCCGAAATGCCCCAGAAGTCTGTTTATATAGCCGTGGCCCTTCATAAAGTAAAACATATGAAAAGAGTCGTTAATAATGCTGAAATACAAATGTCTTTATCCTTACCTGTATCATTACCATTAGCACAGGTAGCATTAATGCAGCTTTTTTCCACACCAGTGGCATTGACACAGGTGGCATTTTCAGCTGGAGGGACAAAAATGCGACATCATTCGTTAAAATGTGCAAACATCAACGACATGTAATGACTTCTTGGTTTCACTGTGACCTAAGTAGACGTTTCAGGGTAACCGGGAGAAGTCGTTTATTGACTGAACAAATCAATGACGTGGAAGTAACAAAACCAACCATTTGACCTGCACATAAATGACTCTCACATTCACTTGTAGCCTTAGCCCACTGGTCATGTGACTGGCTTGAGCCATGAATCAAGCCATAAACATTCCTGGAATTAAGTACAAATTACAAAAATTTCACACAGACGCCCACACAAAGAGCAAAGGTAAGTGGCACTGCTTGGCCTTGTGAATGACTGGAAACAGTGAGTCACAGCGCAGCAGTGAAGGTGTGGACGACTCTCATTGTCTGATCACTCCGTTTACCAATTAACTCTGTTGAGGAAACAAGACTTTGACCAGACCACAAATTATTGCCCTTCCCATAATGCAAACCAGCCAAGAATGGCTCCCGCTAAACAGTTAAACATCTCCCTGTTCCCATCCTCAAAACATTTGAGAAAACAAATACAAACACCTAAAATGAAGAGTCTAACCAGAGATCAAATGAAAAGTTAAACTGCAATTGTGAAAATCTCATATCCATTCCTCCCCACCTCATTTCTCAGAGAGGGGAGAGCGCTTCACATGTAGCTGTGACATATGGAACTTGCCCCCAACACATTTCAAGAGATTGATGACGATCATCATCATCATCAGCATCAGCAGGTCTCGACCAGGTGAGTTCTTCTGCCAGCGTTAAACCAATGGGGTGACGGAGAGCCTCGAACCCTGCCAAGGCTTTGTCACAGGCCGGTGCTGTGGGATGCCGTGCTGTACATGAGGCAAGCTTTGTAGTGAGCGCTTTTGGAAAATGCAGTGCGGACGCGAGGCTTGTTGTTTACACTAAACCCTAAAAGCAACAGATCCCTGTGGTAATGACGCCAAAGGCTGGGAGCTCACTGCAGCAGGTTTAGCTTAGCTGGTGTGCACCTCGCCCCCACCACATCGCCCTCCCTGACCAGCTGCTGACCTTTCTGGGCTTTGCTGACTTCATATCTAATGGTTGATCTGGTGTTGGGCTTGTGAGAACCATTTGCTAAGCGTGCAGTGTGTATGTGTGGCTTTTAACCACACATAGGCCTGCAGTCTGTAGCATGCTGGTGTGAAAAAGGAAAGAAAGAAAAACGGAAATGAGGACTGTTTAGTGTCTCCAGGTAATGTCACCTGGTACATGCAGTACCAGGTGACACAGTACATAGGTCCTGTAGTAGGTCACATTTAGGTAAGTGGGGCTGGTAGGAGAGGCCCCATCTCTCTGAGGTGAGCTATGGGATTGGCAACTGGCCTGGCCTGTTTAACTACTCAACAATGCGTATCACAGCTGTTGGCCAATCCCATTTTGTCACTGGCAGGATACAAAGAAGGTAGTAAATAGGATCTACTTGCGGGCTAACTACACACTGCCCTGCCGCCTTCAAAACAGGAGAGGGCTCATAAAACGGCCCAATCTCCATTGGAGCGAGTGTGTCAGGCCCTAATGGGCAGGGATGATAGAGTGCTTCGTCTTCCAGGTGTGTGATATTTAATGCACGACTGATCCAAAATCAGTGGAGTTTGAGCGGGAAGAAGGTAGCATCTAAACAGTACAACTAGACTGGCTTTCCTTCTGATCTCAAGTGGGAGGATATTAAATTCTTCCTGCACCCCCCCCCCCCCATCCAAAGCCTCCCCTTTCCATCTTAACATTGTAAGCATAGTTAATAGGCAGTGACGACTCTCAGGAAAGTAACTGACCTCAGTCACCACAGCCTGTGTGACCAAAATAGGGCAACATGTACTCACAACTCACAAAATGAGAACCTGCAACCACAATTCGTGACACGGATAACACCATGCAAACACGGCTGCTCGCTGTGGCATCCGATAAGACAGTGACCTACAAAAAGAGTTGTAAATCAAGCCACCAAGAGAGCAGCGCGTGGAAAATGACACTGGTCAAACTCATTTCTGCTCTTCCATTATTTTCTGTTTCCCTCTTAAGACGTGCAATGATTTCCATACACAGACAGCCTTCAAGGTACGCTGAATAATTAATTACCATCATAAGTTCTTTGTTTAGAGTGACCATATCAAAGACTCAGAATGACTTGACAAAATGGCTTCATGTTCTGTTTCATCACCACCAGCGACACAATATTGTGTGTAACATTCTATGCACAACTGTCAGAAATCCATAAAAAAAAAGGTGTTAATAAATAAGAATCTGGAATTGTCTGTCCAATCTTACAAAATTGGGAGCTGGAATTACCTACTGCTTGAGTTTTGGGGAATTTGGGTGATGTCACAAAATGAAAACTTGGACAATTTGCTACACATTCTCCTCATCGCCAGGAATCACGTCTAATCAATTGAGCAGCCTGGGGAATTAGGGAACACAATACCCGACCTGTGACTTGTCATACATTTTAGATACTCACATGTTGTGCAGTTCACCCACAGGCACTGAGAGTTGGCAAAACAACCTTGGCAATTTGTGAAAGTGGTACAATCACCTGCAAATGGAAAGTCCCATTATATACTTTAGGCATATATTACATGAAGCTTGAAGTGCAATTTACAAGAAGGTACAGAAAAGTACCCCTATTACTATTAAGATAAGATAAGATATTATTAATATCAAGTAAGTTTATTAATGCTCGACAGCTGCAGGTCGGACCCTGCCCTCACCCACCACCTTTTTTTTGGCAGAAAAATAAAACCTCACCCACATTCTCCTAAAGTGTTCCTTACCCCCCCCCCCCCGCCCCCCCCTACAATAGAGCACTACGTGTTTCCTGAGGACGATGCGGCTGCGGAGGGCGAGGGCGAGGTGAGGACGGTGGAGGAGAAGGCTCTGTTCTCCCAGGCTTACCCAGATGTGGTGGAGCGCTACTGGAGAGACAAGGCTCTGGCGGAGGAGAACAAGACCAAGAGTAAGACTCCCAGCCTGCCCACCCTTGTCGTACGGGAGATGCCGCTGTATTGCCGGCGCAGTACTGGTGCATAAACGTGTATTCCCGGTGTATTGCTGGTGTATTTTCATAGGATTTCAATTTTAAATCGCAGACGCGTTAAAACCCACAACATAAGACATTGGTGCTATGCAAAAGTAATTTGTTTCCTTCCACACAACCCCAACACATATATACACTCCTCTTGCTACCCCACATGCAAGTCTTCCCAATGAGTCTTCCTCTACAAGTGTCCACATCAAAGGCACCTAATGTGTTGGGCTAGCTTGCAAAAAGCAGCTCTCTGACACCTGTAAATGCTAAGTTTGGCAGCTAGCCTGCTTCACACCGAAGCCTTTTGATGCACCGGAGGTGTCTGTCTCACAGTGCTGCCTATCGCTAATCCTATGGCCCTTCACTCGGCTGCTGTCAAGGTCCAAGTAGTTACTAATATGTGTGAAAATCTTATAATAATCCTGGAACCTGCATGTTGTAATTAAAGAATAAGACTATCCATCGTTGATTCATTTCACCCCTTAAAAAAAAAAAACGGCAAAAACCAATTGATGATAATTAAAAAAATAAAAGCAAGACACCACCTAACCCTAACTGCTCCTTATGTGTTGCATGGTCGGCACCACCGTCGGTGTATGAATGGGTGAATGTCGGGCAACTGTAAAGCACTTTGGATAAAAGCGATATATAAATACAATCCATTTACCATTTACCATATTACAAGAATTTGTAGAATAGCTGTGGATGCATTCATTATCGTTTTTCTTTTTCTTTGTTTCTGTAGAGAAGAAAGTCAAGTCTAAGACGCAGGAGCCCACGGACGCGTGCGACGGGCTCACAGACCTGCTGGCCCAGATGAACCTGCAGAGCTCCGTGGCATCGAACCCAGACGTGCACGAACGGTCTGTGCCACCGCCTCCACCTACAGCAACAGCTGCACTTGAACAGAGCCCAGAAACCATTGGTCTGGATGCGCCGGTGCCCCGAACCCAACACTCAACAGACCTGGAACCTGGAGAAGACCGGAGGCCTTCTGGCAGCGAAGAATCCGACTCGTCTCCCCTCCCGTGCTCCACTTCCGTCTCCACCATTATTGACAGGCTGCACCTGAGTGACATCGACTGGGACGGCTCGTCCTTCACATCCTCGCCGCCTGTGAGCCCCGCTCCCCACGCCTCTGCACCAGCACCCCGAGTGGCACCAGGGAAAGCCTGTGACGTCGGGGTTGAGAAGAACCTCCCCGCTGGCGGTGTCGTGCCAGCATCTGGGCGGGTGGGTTCTGGGCCTGCTCAGGAGGTGTGCTACACAGAAGGTTCCTTGAGGGAGAGGCTCCTGCTGCGGAACATGGCCAACATGGCCATATCAAACAAGACTAACAAAGACACAGTGACCAAGCGTGTCCTCTACCCGGCACCGAACCAGGGGCCCCTACGCGGTGGAGCAGTCCCTGTTAACACGGCGACTACCACGCAGCTCTCAGATAAGCGCCACGCGGTGGAAGGAAATAAAACGAGTGAATGTGGGCAAAGCGGCGCTGATGAGGCATACCGTGACCGTCCCATTTCAAAAAGGGATGCGCCACCCTCGGCACACGTTCACAGCAAGGCCCAAGACGGCAGAAGCGGCGCTCGCAAGCCTCAGGATCCCTCGGAATCGGTCAGGGCTGTGTTATCCTCGGTCTCCCTCATTCCCCGCCGGTGTCACTCGTCCCCGATCGCCCGAGGCGACGGAGACAGGAAGGCCGCGCCTCAGGGCGCCAAGAGGAGCGTGTGCACCGCCGTGGGTTCCTCCAGTGAGGACAGTGGGGCAGAGAACCGCCCCACGGGAGTCCAGAGGAAGGCCAAGTCCAAACCGCTCAGACACGTGAAGCTCAGGCCCGCTTCTAAAGCCACCGCCGCTCCCGAGACGGCTGCGGACGCCGGCCCTATCACGTGTTCATCTGGCCCCGGAGCGCAGTCCGTCCCGGGCCCTGGAGCCATCAGTGATGAGTTCCTAGGTGACGGCCTTCCACAGAGCAGTTTGCATAACGATGTGTTCATTGCGTGCGCTCCCTCATCACCAGTGAGCGTTGTAGACAGCGATGACTCACTGTCCTGTAGCGACAGCCCGCTGCCACTGGCAGAGAGGGTGCGGCTGAAGTATTTGATGTGAATGCAAATGTGTAATTTATGTCCCAGAATAACACAGGTGTTGATGTGTATCATGTTTCTGAATTGTTTAAACTGACTTTCTTATATCGGCCGTAGTCTAAATTGGGGAGGGACCAAATCTTCTGATTGATCGATTATGAACATATTTGAATATTGGGGGCGGGTGGGGCCTTGATGTGTATCTTATTTTGATATGTTTTAGCAGTGTTCTCACTCGTTGAATGGGAAAGAAGGAAAATAAACTTGACGTCTTAAATGTATGATGATCATGATTGTATTAAAGGCGTGTGCACCCCATGTTCATATTTTGAATGTTGACTGACTGGCATGAGTTTCAAAAGTGCTGCCGTTTACGAGGGTCTAACGGAGCTGATGGAGACACGGCTTTGTTTTACAACACCAGCGCCAGTGTTGGGACTCCTTGATCACGAGTGACGCGTTGCACACCTACGGAGACATGAAAGGCCTGGCAGGTTAGTGTGTCTACTGGGAACCCGGTGACAGCAGCTGCATCCTGCGGCTCTGCTGCTGCTGCGTAAAAACATCCGCGTCGCCCCCCCATTGCGCACTACATTGTGGATACGTTTATCATTTATATCATATATTCAAAGCACAAAAACATGATAGTTTTGGTTTGGAGGAGGAGGGTGGGGTGTCTTTGTGGATGGAGTGAATGTAAGATGGATGAATGATTTTTTTTTAAACTATTTGTCTTTTAGGCTGAAGACACACGCTGGTCGTACTTGTCGTCCGGGTGTTAAACCCCGAGAGTAACTTCATTAGACGCATCGCATCAAACTGGTAATTGCCGTCACGCCAACTTAAGCAGTCTTTCCCCACAAAGGAGAATCTAATTATTAATATAAGATATTATTAATATCAAGTAAGTTTATTAATCCCGAAGGTAATTCTTGTGCCAGGTTGCATAGCAATACAGTACAATAAAACAATAGAGAAATCAACAGAATAATACAAATAAACTAACAGATTTACAAATGTACAGTCAAAATATAAAAATATAAACATATAGGCAAGATAAGATATTCAGACGGCAAAGACAATTAGTCATAATTGAAGTGTAATACAGCTGTGATAATAATAATGGTTAGGGGACGTATTGCACCTGATAGAAAGATTTTAAGATATTAAGAATATTGCACATAATGTTGAAAGGTAATATATCATTAATACAATTATTATGTGTGACCACAATTCAATATTTCTACAGTATTCCCAAAATAAAGTCTAGCCCTAATACATCTAAATGGTAAAACACTTACAAGTAAAAAAGGTTTGTATGATGTTTTATTTTACGTGTAATAATGCAATTCACTCGTCATCGTCAACAGTGTATAAAACACGTGACTGGCGGGAAAAAGCAGTAGTAGCGCGTTGTTGTTATTATTATTATTATTATTATTATTATTATTATTATAACTAATTGTGCTTACATGGCACTATGGGGCTTCCCCCTCGACCAATGGATGATCCACCACCCTGGGCTCAAGCCATCCGTTAAGCTTCCATCAAAGAAACATGACCCAGTACACGTGTTGGTCAGACATCGTACACGTGTTGTTAGAAGCAATAGGAAATAAACGACATGAAATAAGGCAGCTTGGCCGGACGGAGCCCTCCGCTCGCCATTGGCCGCCGGACAAACAAATCTGGACCGAGGACGGAGCCAACAACGACGCTCAAATCACCCAGCGAAGGGCTCGACGACGCGCTGACTCACTAGTTTATATAAACATCATATAAAACACGGGGGACGTGTATGATCTGGAGGTAGCTGTAGCCGCTAGCTCGGCACAGAACACTGCGTTGAGGGAGATGTCGCAAGCGTACCTGGTGCCTCCGCCGCTGTAGTCGTCGACGAACACAACGCCACAACTAATGTGACGAATACAACTTTGAAGAACATGATGTCGTCGTTGTTGTCGGCGCTCTCTAAAGCAGAGGACGTTATTTTGTCTCACGAAGCGTCTCAAATAGGCTTAATGTAATGTAATGTAATGTGCTGCTGCTGCTGCTTCTTCTTCTTCTTCCTGCTCCTTCCTGCTCCTCGCCGTGCGTGGACGTGACTGCCGCGACTCCGCACTTCCTACTTGACAGGTCATGTGGCAGTGTTTCCTGGGAGGGCTGAGCCACACGCCCTGCTGCTGTGTGTCAGCAGCAGCAGGACGGCTCTGCTGGGTGATCTGAGCTCAAATGCGCACATCATGTACTGTACTGTACTGTACTGTATGTGTATGTGTATGTGTATGTGTGCCGTATCCCACAACACACCAGTGTGCTGGACGATTGCAATTCGTAGCAAAGATCCGGAGGTTAACCTCTCTTCTGACTGTAATACACAAGACACATAGCATCGAGGAGCTTGTGAATAGCTGTGTTGAATCCCTCTCTGGACTGCAGCAATCGTTTGGACACAATAACCATATCTTATTCTTTTTTTATTCTGAGAATTATTCATCAATAAAACATCGGTGGCTACATATTACAAAGTTGGTGTTGGGGAAATGGAAAAAGAAGAAGTTGAGTAGTCATGGTTCAAATACTCCACAGTCCGCCACTCTACAATCCTGCTTGGGTCTTTCATTATACGTGGGAACTTCTTCAAGTTTCTTCAAAACATCCGTGCCTTCAACCAGTTGACTGGAATAAGAAGAAAGATAAAAGATGGTATGCAAGTACTTCATTTTAGAATGTAGGCAACACAAACACATTCATTAATCTGAAGGGAAATCTGACTGATCAGTTAGAATCTGATCCACTCTCTGGGGGGGTGCTCGACAGCTGCAGGTCGGACCCTGCCCTCACCCACCACCTTTTTTTTGGCAGAAAAATAAAACCTCACCCACATTCTCCTAAAGTGTTCCTTACCCCCCCCCCGCCCCCCCCTACAATAGAGCACTACGTGTTTCCTGAGGACGATGCGGCTGCGGAGGGCGAGGGCGAGGTGAGGACGGTGGAGGAGAAGGCTCTGTTCTCCCAGGCTTACCCAGATGTGGTGGAGCGCTACTGGAGAGACAAGGCTCTGGCGGAGGAGAACAAGACCAAGAGTAAGACTCCCAGCCTGCCCACCCTGGTCGTACGGGAGATGCCGCTGTATTGCCGGCGCAGTACTGGTGCATAAACGTGTATTCCCGGTGTATTGCTGGTGTATTTTCATAGGATTTCAATTTTAAATCGCAGACGCGTTAAAACCCACAACATAAGACATTGGTGCTATGCAAAAGTAATTTGTTTCCTTTTTTAATAAGAACCCACACAACCCCAACACATATATACACTCCTCTTGCTACCTCACATGCAAGTCTTCCCAATGAGTCTTCCTCTACAAGTGTCCACATCAAAGGCACCTAATGTGTTGGGCTAGCTTGCAAAAAGCAGCTCTCTGACACCTGTAAATGCTAAGTTTGGCAGCTAGCCTGCTTCACACCGAAGCCTTTTGATGCACCGGAGGTGTCTGTCTCACAGTGCTGCCTATCGCTAATCCTATGGCCCTTCACTCGGCTGCTGTCAAGGTCCAAGTAGTTACTAATATGTGTGAAAATCTTATAATAATCCTGGAACCTGCATGTTGTAATTAAAGAATAAGACTATCCATCGTTGATTCATTTCACCCCTTAAAAAAAAAAAACGGCAAAAACCAATTGATGATAATTAAAAAAATAAAAGCAAGACACCACCTAACCCTAACTGCTCCTTATGTGTTGCATGGTCGGCACCACCGTCGGTGTATGAATGGGTGAATGTCGGGCAACTGTAAAGCACTTTGGATAAAAGCGATATATAAATACAATCCATTTACCATTTACCATATTACAAGAATTTGTAGAATAGCTGTGGATGCATTCATTATCGTTTTTCTTTTTCTTTGTTTCTGTAGAGAAGAAAGTCAAGTCTAAGACGCAGGAGCCCACGGACGCGTGCGACGGGCTCACAGACCTGCTGGCCCAGATGAACCTGCAGAGCTCCGTGGCATCGAACCCAGACGTGCACGAACGGTCTGTGCCACCGCCTCCACCTACAGCAACAGCTGCACTTGAACAGAGCCCAGAAACCATTGGTCTGGATGCGCCGGTGCCCCGAACCCAACACTCAACAGACCTGGAACCTGGAGAAGACCGGAGGCCTTCTGGCAGCGAAGAATCCGACTCGTCTCCCCTCCCGTGCTCCACTTCCGTCTCCACCATTATTGACAGGCTGCACCTGAGTGACATCGACTGGGACGGCTCGTCCTTCACATCCTCGCCGCCTGTGAGCCCCGCTCCCCACGCCTCTGCACCAGCACCCCGAGTGGCACCAGGGAAAGCCTGTGACGTCGGGGTTGAGAAGAACCTCCCCGCTGGCGGTGTCGTGCCAGCATCTGGGCGGGTGGGTTCTGGGCCTGCTCAGGAGGTGTGCTACACAGAAGGTTCCTTGAGGGAGAGGCTCCTGCTGCGGAACATGGCCAACATGGCCATATCAAACAAGACTAACAAAGACACAGTGACCAAGCGTGTCCTCTACCCGGCACCGAACCAGGGGCCCCTACGCGGTGGAGCAGTCCCTGTTAACACGGCGACTACCACGCAGCTCTCAGATAAGCGCCACGCGGTGGAAGGAAATAAAACGAGTGAATGTGGGCAAAGCGGCGCTGATGAGGCATACCGTGACCGTCCCATTTCAAAAAGGGATGCGCCACCCTCGGCACACGTTCACAGCAAGGCCCAAGACGGCAGAAGCGGCGCTCGCAAGCCTCAGGATCCCTCGGAATCGGTCAGGGCTGTGTTATCCTCGGTCTCCCTCATTCCCCGCCGGTGTCACTCGTCCCCGATCGCCCGAGGCGACGGAGACAGGAAGGCCGCGCCTCAGGGCGCCAAGAGGAGCGTGTGCACCGCCGTGGGTTCCTCCAGTGAGGACAGTGGGGCAGAGAACCGCCCCACGGGAGTCCAGAGGAAGGCCAAGTCCAAACCGCTCAGACACGTGAAGCTCAGGCCCGCTTCTAAAGCCACCGCTGCTCCCGAGACGGCTGCGGACGCCGGCCCTATCACGTGTTCATCTGGCCCCAGAGCGCGGTCCGTCCCGGGCCCCGGAGCCATCAGTGATGAGTTCCTAGGTGACGGCCTTCCACAGAGCAGTTTGCATAACGATGTGTTCGTTGCGTGCGCTCCCTCATCACCAGTGATCGTTGTAGACAGCGATGACTCACTGTCCTGTAGCGACAGCCCGCTGCCACTGGCAGAGAGGGTGCGGCTGAAGTATTTGATGTGAATGCAAATGTGTAATTTATGTCCCAGAATAACACAGGTGTTGATGTGTATCATGTTTCTGAATTGTTTAAACTGACTTTCTTATATCGGCCGTAGTCTAAATTGGGGAGGGACCAAATCTTCTGATTGATCGATTTTGAACATATTTGAATATTGGGGGCGGGTGGGGCCTTGATGTGTGATCTTATTTTGATATGTTTTAGTGTTCTCACTCGTTGTTGAATGGGAAAGAAGGAAAATAAACTTGACGTCTTAAATGTATGATGATCATGATTGTATTAAAGGCGTGTGCACCCCATGTTCATATTTTGAATGTTGACTGACTGGCATGAGTTTCAAAAGTGCTGCCGTTTACGAGGGTCTAACGGAGCTGATGGAGACACGGCTTTGTTTTACAACACCAGCGCCAGTGTTGGGACTCCTTGATCACGAGTGACGCGTTGCACACCTACGGAGACATGAAAGGCCTGGCAGGTTAGTGTGTCTACTGGGAACCCGGTGACAGCAGCTGCATCCTGCGGCTCTGCTGCTGCTGCTGCTGCGTAAAAACATCCCCGTCGCCCCCCCATTGCGCACTACATTGTGGATACGTTTATCATTTATATCATATATTCAAAGCACAAAAACATGATAGTTTTGGTTTGGAGGAGGGGGGGGGGGTGTCTTTGTGGATGGAGTGAATGTAAGATGGATGAATGTATGATTTTTTTTTTAACTATTTGTCTTTTAGGCTGAAGACACACGCTGGTCGTACTTGTCGACCGGGTGTTAAACCCCGAGAGTAACTTCATTAGACGCATCGCATCAAACTGGTAATTGCCGTCACGCCAACTTAAGCAGTCTTTCCCCACAAAGGAGAATCTAATTATTTGTGTTTCTATTACACATTATCCCCCATTCACACCTGGGTGACAACGAACCGCGTCACGGCAGAAGTTGGTGTTTTAGCACTTGGGTTGCTTTGAACTTCTCGCCTAACTGAGCTTGTGAGCTCATAAAGCCCCGGAGATGTGCTTCAATATACACACAACACCACGGCTCTCCCCTCGGACCGCTGACTCTCTCTCTCTCTCTCTCTCTCTCCTCCGGGCCGAGGTCGACTGTGGATCCCGTCGCTCTCAGGACTTTTCCTTTTACATGGACAGTGACATGGAGTCGGTTACTGCCCAAATCCTGGCGGAGTGGGATTGGAAGAAGGAGGAGAGCGCGTTTGGAGACGAGCGGGATTCCCTGGAGTCCAACTCCTCGTCGGGGTCCTCCGGCCGCTCCTCTCCCGAGTTGTCCTCCTCCTCGACCTCCTCCGGTGGAGCGGATCGAGACTTCCCGGAGCTGGCGTACCGCGGCTTCCCCAGGCGCGGCGGCGGCGACGGCGGCAGCAGCGGCAAGGACCCGGGCTCCACGCAGCGGCAGACTAAGCACAAGATGTCCACCAAGAGACGCGTGAAGGCGAGCGAGAGGGAGAAGATGCGCATGAGGAGCCTGGCGGAGGCGCTGCACCAGCTGCGGGACTACCTCCCTCCCGGGTACAGCAAGAGCGGACAGCCGCTGACCAAAATACAAACCCTCAAGTACACCATCGAGTACATCAACCAGCTGGAGGACCTCCTCAACCGCGCCTGACGCAGGCTACTGTTCTGTGGTCTGTGTTCTGTTTTGCTTTAGATGTCGTAACTGGTGATTATTATATTTAACATTTAAATTGTGTTTCGTTTTGTTCTACATATTGCCCCTTGTACATATTTCCCAGTGTGCACTAATTACATGCTATAGCCCATGTGAAGCAGTCTTGTGTCATTATGACGCTCATTAACTGACCCATTTGTTTTAAATTGGGGCCTGAGAGCCACTTTGCACAGGAAGACATTATTGATTATTGTCCATGAACTAATGATACACTGTTGTGTAAATACACGAAAGGAATTGCCCGTGTTAAATAATTAGAAATGTATTGGGCCTGTGTGACTTGGTGACATTCATTAATTTTGATTTGACAATATGTGTTTTTAATGTAGGCCTACTGTAATACAATTATGTGGATGAGTTCATGTTTATGTTTCATTAAGGATAATTTCAGCAGCGATGACAATCAATATAGTATTTAGTATATCATAATAACAAAAATGTAAAGACATATATGTGTGTATATAGGTATATATACATATAAATGTATATTGTCAATGCATATATATCTATATATTTAAAAAATGTCTTGTTATTTTATCTTTTTTGCCTACGTTTTTTGTGTAGGCCTACTGTCGCCTGCCACTGTTCAGAATGGCCCTGTGTTATGATGTACATGTGACAATAAAACACTTTGATTTGACTTTTGACTTGACTTTGACACATGCTCTATTCACCATCAGATTCCTTTCAGTCCCTTTCTATGAGACTAATGAGGTTCACTTTTGGCAGAGGCCAAGAGTGTCCAGCTATAGTTTAGGTCTACAGGAACTACATTACATGGAAAAACAAATTTCAGTGTGTTGGCGATCTTACATGTGTGCTCATCAGACCTGTAAAAAGTGGCTAGCCATTGTACACTCATGTATCTCTTGTCCAGTATAAATACACCTTATGTAGGATGAGATGTTGTACAGTCTGGCTCTACCACCGTGAGTGTCTGGCTCTACCCAAAGTTTTCAACTTCATTAAAACTGAGCGGATGTATCACCTTTCAACACTGATGTTTGCTTTTCTAAAATGACAAAGACGTGTGTGTGTGGTGGTGTGGTGGGGGGTTGGGGGGTTGTTTAACACTCAGAAATATCAATAAATTATATAGATACAAATTTCGATAGATAAACAGTTGCCGATTGCTTATATAGTGGCATGCATACATAACATATTCAACGTGTTGATCTGTGTAAAAGCTTTGCTCATCGACTTTTGAACTATCGTCCTGCTGTCTGCACGGCCCCAGGAGAGAGATGGGGACCATGCAAACTTACTCTGACCTCTGGGGCCTCGTCCTCCACCCCCCCCCCCCCCCCCCCCACCCCCATCATGCACCTCAGGACCCCTCCCACCTCTACACAGGTAAGTGTTAACACTACACCCCCCCTACCGCTGAGTTATGTTGAGACGTCTGAAGATAAGATATGATAAGTTGACAAAACATGTTGTTATAACCCCCAGAGAGAAATGACAGTGTTACTGCATAAAAACAAGAGCATTTAAAAAGAAGAAAGAATTTAAAGAGAATATAAGAATACAAAGATATCTGCAACGTGGTCTTTCTTTGGCCATCAAACTTTATAACTCCTCCCCCTTCTGCGGGAAGGACAGTTGAAATATAAGACGCTGAACACTGAGAACAATATCATGTGCAATATTACCTTTCAACATCATGTGCAATACTCTCAATATCATGTGCAATATTACCTTTCAATATCATGTGCAATATTCTCAATATCATGTGCTATATTGCCTTTCAATATCATGTGCAATATTCTCAATATCATGTGCTATATTGTTAATATCATGCTACCTCTCAATATTATTGAGTGGGTACTTCCCAATACCCATTGCCAACTTGTTTTGTTGACTGAATATCTTAACTATATTTTTGTATTTTTACATTTAGACTCACTGTAAATGTGTCATTTAAATTGTATTATTCTGTTTATTTCTCTGTTTATTCTATTGTGATGCATCCTCTGGCACAAGAATTTCCTTCGGGATCAATAAAGTTTGATCTTATCTTATCTTATCAAGGAGAAGACATAAGAGTCAACATTTGACGGGCATTCAATACATGGAGACAGCTCTGGGGCTTATAGGGGTTCCAAACGTGGACACATTTGGGATTATTTCTTCTTGATCATTAACCAACGCAACCTGTCAAATTGTTAATACTACTTGGTGTTTAACTCTGCCTTTATCATAGCTCTGATATGGGATTCTTAGTTGTTTCTTGCTTTGGAAAGTAGTTAGGCTGCTAGTGGTTAGCCATGTTGCTAACAACCAGAAGGATATCTATGATACATTGTCTGTTTGATGATCTAAAAAAACCACATTGGCCTTTCTAAAATGTGGTGAAAGTGACTATATTCTATTATGATCAAGTCAAGTCAAGTCAGTTTGTATAGCCCTTAACCACAGTTACAGTATCAAAGGGCTTTGGAGTTGACGAGCAGGTGAAGCACATAGTTATATTTTCCAATAGTTCCCCAATTCAATATAAAATCAAGACAATTTCACTTTAACTCTTAACGGAAATGTGGAAATAAATGAACGTCCTGTGTTGGTGGTAGTTCCTTGGGATCGATTGGGTTTTCGACATCAATTGTCTTTGTGACTGCAGCTCTAATCGTAAATTAAAAAGTTGACTACAGCCACTTTAAAATCCTTGTAACGACTAAAGTTGGAATAATATACAAATCATGCAAAGTAGTCTGGAACCTTTTCTCAGAAACAATGACATTTTATTCAAAAGATGCGTGACATATAATTGTAAAATAATTTACATGGCATGCCTTACTATTCATTCACTATAAACATTCAGTCACCAAATCATACTCGTTTTTTTTTTCCATGAGGTTTTTCTTCCTTTTTCTTTAGGGCTACATCTACTAGTACAAAGCACATTTCTTTTCAAAAGAAAAGCGGAATGCGTTATCTACAATAGGTCTTCTCGTCAATTAAATTACAGGTGAATCATTAACCAATATCCATATGCAATTCTGATTATGAACGGTGACTTATGTGTATCTGAAGAAGCCGTGTCTGAAATCTAATTTTAACTGCACACAATGAGAAAAATGTGTGTATAGAATGCCTAAATCACACCCCTTCTATCATCTATGCAATCTTTTCAGAACATTTCGTAAAAAATATGCATGGTACTCAACGACAGACAAAATGTTTTTTGATAGTTTGAATTGTGCCATTAATTAGACATGTTTGTCAATTGAAGAGACAATTTTGCAAGTCATGAAAGTTACTTTGTCGTAAAACTGTTGAAGTAAAGCTAAAGTACATCATTAGAACAAGTGGCGTAAGTGGCATACTCTCTCCACAAGCTGAAGCTAACGTTAACACGACGCCTGAGCTCTTTCTCGTTTCTCGTTCTTTCACTCATCCCGTTCTCATCCTGTCTGAAAGGATCAGGGGTGCTAAACCTAGCAAAACTTGATTAAACAAAAACTGTGGTGCGTTGAACACTGAATTGTTCAACACAAAACTACATGTTACTTTGCGGTTTTACGACAAACTGCAACTTTCTTGACTTACAAAACTGTTTTAAATTGATAAACATGTACAATAATAATACATGGCACAATACAAACGAGATCATATTTTTTTTGTTTCTCACCCTTGACTACCATAAATATTTTTTCCAAAATCAAGTCCCAAAGCAGAAGGGGCGTGACTTAGATGCTCTATTAACACTAAACAGAAGAAAAATAAAACAAATAAACAGTAGCTTCTTTTCAAGGTAAAAATACACACATCAATAGAAGGTAATAGCTATAACACTGATGGGATTGATTGACTGCACAATTGACACACCTCGACTCGACGGATACGTCCTACACAACTAACCAACTACACTAAACAACTGGGCACTTGCTCATTCACATATTTTTTTTTCTCCATCCAATGCAAACTTCACAAAACACTGAATAATCTGCCCCTCGCCCTCCAACTCCACGGCTTCCCCTTTCCCACGTCACCATCTTACTATTTGCCAATACCTTGAAACATACTCTTATTGACACAAAGAAATAAGTATGAATAGTCCACAAGTAATATACAGCCTTTGGGAAATAATCGTGTATAAATAAAACGTATAGGACAGTAACAACAACGCTGCACAACAGTTTTTCCACGAGTGTAAAACCGCGGTCAGTATGTGGTGGCAAAAGAAAATCTTTTCTTCCTAGGAAAATATTGCACAACTAACACAAAACAAGATATTGACAGCCATCTTGTTTACATCATGCCCATTGTCTTTTTGTTGTCAAGGTTATGCCATCTCCCCATCAAAGTCTGTTTAGACCCCTTCTGTTGACATGCATGTTATTGACAAAAGCAAAGGAACAAAAGAAAACAAAAGTAAGAGAAAAGACTGTAGTACTCTCATCCACTCAACCACCTAATTATTAGTGACTGCTCCAAACAGATCATGCTTTGTTTATATCAAACATAGGTTACATCCTTTTTCTCTCCAAGGCCTGTTTCCTACTCTCAAATCTTCATTGACCTATTTTTTTGGCACATTTATTCTGAGGTGAGTCTATGTATACCTAATTTTATTAGGTCTAAATCTTGTTTAAAAAAAATTTTAAAAAACAAGGATAACGATGAAAAAGAAAATGCCAACTCGACCAATCTCCCTCTCAACAAGTTAAACAAAGTATGTCCTTCAATGTTGGGTTTGGGATTAAAAGAGTTCCACGTGTGTAACGTTTTTTCGTTTTAACGTTTTGCGTTTCCTTCGCATTTCATTTCTGTTGAGGATGAACGGTAGTTTTACAGCGATGCCTCCCCTGCCCCCACCACACCGAATTAACGCCACACTGGACCACAGCGCAGACGGCAGTGTAAACAGACATCCATCACACTCGACTGGCTCTCGGGAGAGACCAACCATCCACGATACTTGTGTATTTACACAGCGGTTGAATAATGTAGGAAATGGCATAGGTAAAATATACAAAAATATTTCCTGTACCTTGCAAGTTTACAAGTTTAGCGTGGTCTCTAAAGTGTAGGGGCGTCTCCCCTAACTAACTCACTTCACAGAAGTGATGGCAGCAGACAATTAAAAAATAAAATATCGCTTGGTGCCTGAACTTAGGCTGTTGAGACCCATCTTTGACCCATCTCAAGTCACCATAAGAAAAGGGAAAATTTCAACGACAGTACAGGATAAATCAGTCAATGCTATTCTGTACAACCCTTCGATTTGAATATCTTCAGTCTATACAGCGATATTCTAACACAGCCTTCTCCCCAAACAAAGTAGATACGTAGAAAACCATGTCAATAATGTACTAAGATTGTTATGTGACCACATAAACAATGACTACAAAAAGGTATAATTCAAAGTATAGACATGGTCAACAATTGTACAGATAAATTAAACACATTGTCAACGACAAGCAACAGTCCTTCCTTTAGGTTCCCAGAAAACTCTGTTAAGATGATTGCAGTTTAACTGAGCTGTATTCATGCAATTCCCTTTCCAAGTTTAGCATCAAGAGGAGTTTGTGAATTTAATTGTGGTGCCCCTACAACAAAACACACATCCACTGAGTCTAAAATCCAGCCACAGACTTATGGAGAGTAACAAAAATAAATCGTTGAGAGAGCGTAAAACAAAATGTGCTCCTATTCTCTACAAAGTTTCATTTTTGTATTTCATTTTGTAGTATAAAATATCCCAAAGCAGAGCAGGAAATACAGTGGTTGCTGTTTTCAGGTTTGTACAGCAATGGATTTCAGTGCCCAGTAGTACCTCTACGCTCTCTGGCACCCCCCACCCCCCACCCCACCCCCCAAAACAAAAAGAAAACATAAATCGTAAATCTCCAGAATGTGTGATTTTTTTTTTTTCAAGTATTACAGCTGCGCCTTTTCAAAACCACACAGAGACAAAGGCTTGTGGTAGCACCACACCAAGAACAAATACAACTGCTTGTTTCGTCCTTTCGGGTAAGTCTTCTAGCTAAAGCAATATTTATTTGCATGATTGCCCAAAGCTCTGCTTTCTGGACCTACACACACACACTTCGGGGTGCCTCCGAGGGGCCGGGCAAGGCAGCCCCGGGGACATCCTTGGCATCTGCAGCCAACGCTTATTGCACCGACTCTTCTGGCAGCATTGTGTAGTGCAGCATGATTTAAAGCAATCTTCTGAAGCAGACCCAGGAGGACCAGTTCAAGTCTCTTCCTCGTCTCAACTAAATCCAAGTTGAGAAACTTCAAACGAACAGCGCTGGTTCAGCAGATTGCATTCAAATCTCCGGCTGAATTCAGGAAGAGAGGCAGGAGGAGAAAGAGAAAGAGCAAGAGAAAGAGAGGGAGGAGGAGGTTGTCATTTGAGGCGTTGAGTGACGTTGGCCAGAGCCACTGCAAAGGCTTGCACCGCAGAGAAGGGATACTGAAAATCCAGGATGTAGGCATTGCCATCGATTCTGCCAAACTGCATCACCTGTGGAGAAGCAAACCAATTAGTACGCATAGGGCCAAAGTGTGATCCTGAACTAAAATAAGTATATTTTGTCATCCTCGTCATCCAAACGCCTCCTCACCTGTCTCCCTTCCAGTTCAATTTGGAAGTTTTTGGCTGACTCCTGTGTGACACGGCCACCAAAGTCCAGTTGGTAGACCTGTGTGGCTTCGTTCCACAGCGGCTGCTTGTTGGCCATGACGTACACAAAGCCCTGGCTGCCCAGCCCCCGGTCCTCTTTTTCGTTGGCCTTGCGGCACTTGATCTCCTCCAGCTCGCTGGCGGCCCGCAGGCTCCGCTTACTCTTCCAGCCCTTCTTGCCACTCTGGTTGAGCAGCTCGTCGCCGCTGATGAAGAGCTCGGGCTCGCTCTCCGAGCTGTCCTGAAACTCACTGTTGCTCGCCGCCTTGCTCAGCTTCTTGGCCTTCAGCTGCTGCTCCTTCTGCCCCTTCAGCTTCTTCTTGTCCCTGCTGCCCAGCCGCGGGCTGGAGATGAGCGAGTTGAAGTCCCCCAGCGCGCGCCCCTCCTTCTTGGACTTGCCCCCCTCGGCCAGGGGCGGCGGCGGTAGAGCCGCCGCCTCGTCTTGCCGGCCGTCAGCCCGCTTGCGGTTCTTCTTGCCAAACTTCTCGGAGCGCTGCGGCACTGGACTCTCTGTGAGGGAGAGCACCTCCTGGAACGTTTCCCCGGCTTCCGCAGCCATGGCCTCCTGGGAGCCTGTGTGGGCCTGCAACTCTGCTTGGGGCAGAGAGGAGGAGGAGGCAGGAGGAGGAGGAGGAGGTGGCGGCGGCGGAGGAACAGGAGGTGGAGGGGCAGCTGGAGCTGGAACCGCATAAGCACTTTTCTCCAAGGTCGCCAACTGCGAGGCCTTAGGGGGCAGTGGGACCGCGGGGCCAGGCGCGGGCGGACAGGGGTTGTACGTACCCCAGGGTGCATGGAGCGCAATAGGGGGGATGGGAAGCCTCCCGCACGAGCTTCCTCCCGGGTACATGGGCGGGAGAGGACAGCAGGTGAGGTTGGCCAGGTTGGCGGTGTAGTCAGGAGGTATCACCAGGGTGGTGTCTTGCTGCGAGGCACCGAGAGTCACAGGGGCCACCATCTCCTTCGGCGAGGAACAAGGACAAGGTGAGCCCGGAATGGGCTGCGGCCCCGAGTAGGCAGGTCCTGGAGTGTACTGGAGGGAGATCTGGTAACCGGCAGCTGCAGCCGCCGCCTGGAATGACGCAACGCTGGGGCTGGAAGGGGACTTGGGAGACAGGATGAATGGCAGCCTGGAAATGTTGAGGTGCTGAGCGGGGCCCAGGATGAGGGGAGGGGGTTTGTGGGCTCCTGGGGGCCCCACGGGTGTCAGAGTCGGTGTCCGTTCTTGAGGAACCCACACCTCATCTGTGGTGGGTGGCTCCCACTGATAGGGAGGGGGGCGCTTGACCACCAAACCAGACACATCGGCTCCCCCCAGTGCCAGGTGCCTCAGGGACTGATTGAGTGTCTCGTCCTCAGTGAAGGCAGAGTTGATGTAGTCAATCCTGTCTCGGCCGTTCCCGCCTCCAGTCCCGGGCCCGTCCAGAGCAGCCAGCAGGCTGTAAGAGGACTGAGAGGCCAGAGCCGTGGTACTGTTGGAGTGAACAATCACTGTGCTGTGTGGAGCCCCGTTCCCAGGAGGGAAATCCTGCCTGATGATTGTCCCCCCTGCTATGCCATTTGTACTGCCTGGTGCAGGACCCCCGATGCTAGATCCACTGCTACACTGACTGCAGGTGTACAGGGCCGTTGGCACCCTCTGCTGGTAGGAGGCCGCAAGCGTGCCACTGTTTTTGGCTTTAGGGGGCAGGGGTCTGGGTTGGTCCAAGATCTGGGAGACTTTGAGAGCAGCCTCTCGGCTATTGCGCCTGAGAGTAGCGTGGATCAGGTTGCTGTCCAGTCTCTGTCCTGGGTTCCTGCTGGCCCCGTTGTTCTGATTGGCCGGGTCTGGGTAAGGGGGTGGGTCTCCACTTGGTATGGAGTAGCGTGGCACAGTCAGCCTGTTGAGTGTTGCTGAAGTGTAGGGTAGCTGGACCTTCTTCCCCTCGGCTGAGGAAGAGGAGGAGGTGGATGTGACCCTGAGCGTGGCTGAGCTGCCGGGGCCCTGGAGTGTGTAGACGTTCTGATTGCAGATGAGACGCGTTCTGGGCCGACACACCTCCTCCACGTTGCCACTACTGTCGAAGGTGGTGATCCGCTCGTAGCCTAGCGGTGTCTGGTACTGTGCGGTGGCCACTGCTGCCACCGGCTGGCCTGAGGGATACAGAGGGTCTGACTTCTTCATGCACAGATCGCCCTGCTGAGGAGCACCGCCGCTGCCCCCTGCCGTAGCCCCGGGTGCAGCGCTGGAGGCAGTAGAGGCTGAGGCAGAGGCTGCTGCTGCTGCTGCGGCCACGGTTCCTGGGTAAGGGGGTGGGGGGTTCATCTTGCTCAGCTCTAGGGGAGTGCTGAACACCAGGGTGTCCCCTTCGGCCAGCTGGGGAGCGGGGCGGCCGGGCTTGATCTTCAGCAGGTGCTCGTGTTCGCTCCCGTGTGCGGCTCTCTCTGCAGCCATGTCAGCAGGCAGATGAGGGATCTGGATTTGCAGGGTTCCCGGCTGCAGCTGGTGCACGGCTGCGCTAGAAGAATGAGTGGATGACGACGACGACGCAGGCATTTGTGCTTGGACTTGTTGCTGCGGTAATTGCTGCTGCATCTGAAGATGCTGCTGCTGATGTGTTTGCATTTGTTGTTGTTGTTGTTGTTGTTGTTGTTGCAGCTGCTGCTGAATATGTTGATGTTGCAGATGCTGCTGCTGCATGTGCTGCTGGAGCTGCTGCAGCATCTGCTGCTGTTGGAGCTGTTGATTGTGGTGCTGAAGTTGTTGTTGTTGGTGGTATTGTTGTTGTTGATGGCTTTGTTGAAGTTGCTGTTGTTGTTGTTGGTACTGTTGTTGTTGCTGTTGTTGATGTTGGTACTGTTGTTGCTGCTGTTGATGTTGGTACTGTTGTTGGTACTGTTGTTGATACTGTTGTTGATACTGTTGGTACTGTTGTTGTTGTTGTTGGTACTGTTGTTGTTGTTGCTGCTGTTGGTACTGTTGTTGTTGCTGTTGAAGCTGTTGTTGTTGAAGTAGCTGATATTGATGTTGCTGCTGCTGCTGCTGCTGCTTCAGTTGTTGTTGTTGTTGTTGTTGTTGTTGTTGTTGTTGTTGATGGTGACTTTGCTGCTGCGTCTGCATTTGCTGTGGGTGATGTGAGGATGACCCCACCATGAGGCGACCCATGTCTATCCCTCCAAAGATGACCTGGCCCGGACTGGAGTACCTTGCGGAGAGCGCGTACTGGCTCTGGTCCGAGCTGCCGGCCGTGGCCCCAGTGGGACTGGCCATGGGGTTGGAGAGGACATCCAGCTGGACGTTCTGATTGGCTAGAAGCGACTGGACCAGGCCAATGCTCTGTGTAGGGGACATGGCCTGCGCTGGGCTGTGGATGGGGGCGATGGGGATGTTGACGGTGCAGGGCGGGTTGTTGTCGTCGGCCACCCCGGTGGCGCCCGCAGCGGGAAGGTCATCCTCGTCCTCGCTGAAAACGTTGGGACTAAAGATAGGCAGGTTGATGTAGTCCATGGAGATCTTGCGCACCTCTGGAAGGTAGATGGTCATCTGCCGGGGCTGCAGATGGAGGAGGCTCGTCTTGTAGATGACTGCAGCCAGGGAAAAGAGTGTTAAGGATGATAAGAAAAGAAGAATCCTTTGTAGACACTGAGTGGACAATGTTTTACCTGCACCAAGATTGGTTGGCAAAAATGCAGCAAGCCCCACGATCTTGAACTTTGTCCCCCAAATATTTGACGTGACCTGAGCAAGGTAGTTATGCTGTAAGATGCAGAAAGAGATCTCAAATTAATCAGATGAAAAGTCTACCATTTATTCGTAAATGAGAAGCTACATATCACCCCACATCATCTTTGGAAAGAAAATGGATGACATTGAATTCAGCGCGGCACTACCTGTGTGATATCATCTAGCGGGAATTCTCTCCGCGTGAGACTCGGAGAGCCAATGGAGGGCTTCCGTATGGGTAACCGTGGCGACCTGGAGATCTCTTGAGTTGTGCGGGACAGCTTGGGGGACTTCCTTGGATCAATGTTTATCCTGTTGGTAAAGGGACAGACTAAGTCTCTACAGAGAAGGTAGCAAATGGAAAAAGATTAGGTAGTGAAGGACATGCAACTCAATAATAAGTTAGTACCATTGTTGATTAGAAATCGCCCTTTTAAGTGAAATCAAGATCATGTTACAAATGATAAAGCCTTGTTTACTTTATTAGTTCATTGAATACACCTTTGGATGAGTTCTGTAGCTCCCTTCCTCTCCAATTGAAATGTGTTATGTTAGCGGATGTGTAATGTTGGCAGCATTTGTATTTCCACTGTAGACAAGAAGTCTGTTATTGAGGCCAATCTCATCAATCTCCTTGACTTATCATGTTCATTCCTTTAGTCATCTTCCCCCTATACTCTATTGCAAATTAACATGGCCTCACCTGCCATTTCAGCCCTGGTCAATCCATAACAGTCTCCACACAGGGACTCCCTTCACCTTTGTTTTGTTAACTACTGTAAACTCCCTATAAGAATCATGTTCATCAATGGTCATGTTTCCCCGAAGATGCTTGGTCGATGCTGCTGGTGTGATTTCCCATGGTCATGCCACGAAACCAAATACTTTGCTGTCAAGAAATGTCGACGATTAATAATTGTTCATCACTAGCCTTAACTGGTTTTAGTTTCAGAAGAAGTAAGAAATAAAACGGGACACGGCGTACAAAACATACACAGGCCTGAGCGACAGATGCTACGTCACCGAGACCTACCACGGAGGTACACGGCCGACCCAGGGGTCCGGGGTAAGGGTAAGGGCGCTGCCTACCTGGGGAGCTTGGGGGATTTGCTGCCTCTGGAGATCTTTGGAGATTTCTTGGCCACCCAGTCGTCACTGAGCTCTATGTCGCTGGAGTCTGAGCAGTTGCAGCTGTCAATCATGGAAGAGATCAGCGTGTTGCCGTAGACCTCGTCTGATGAGCAACCAAGAAGAGGAGGGGAGAGGAAGATGCACTTTAACATCTCAGAACACTGCGAATAAGAGTACAAGAGTACAAAGAGTACTTCTGTACTCCTTTTGGAGGGTTTCTCCTAATGTACACATATGGAAAGTCAGTTTAGCGTGTACCATAAACAATCTATGTGTGTAACATTCACACAGGAGCTACACTGGCTACTCTGTTTTTTACCTAATTTTAACTGTTGTAGAGATAGCTTAGTGCCAGTGGGATATACTTCTAAACAGTGATTTTAATGTTATATCCATTTGGGACATTGCAAAAAAATATTTGTTTTTTAATAGAAATAGTTGCAATACTCCTATATATATATATATAGAGATATTGACCAGACGATGGCTCTATAGAGAGGAATGCTGCTGCCTGAATGCTTTGCTTGGTTGGTGCTTTTGAAATAAAATACAAAATATTTAAATATATTTAACACACTAACAACAAGCTAGCAATGCACAAACCACATGTGTGAATGTGTTAGATTTTTCACAGTGTCATAGATTCCCATTGGCTGCTGAGCAATAGGGTTAACCCCTTTCTGGAAGACATATGTTTAACTTAAACTAAGGATTCTGTTATTTATTTGTCCTTTTCTACCTTTTTTTTATGGTGCGTATAAAAATTCAATCCGTGGATTGCAGTGACTACACTTTTATCAAGATAAAACATCCTTTTGCTCCACAACTGCATTTGTTGACAAACAAACACATTAGTGAACATTCTAGCCTTAACACCATTCATCAAACTTTGATTTCGATTTTCTACTGTGTGGGGAAAAAGTTCCGACTTTTTTTGTTCGCATGTTCATTTAATTTAGGGGTATGACCTGCAGGGGGCACATTGGCACTAATAATAATAACTAAAACCTACACAGACCTCTTTTTGTTTAGGATTAGGCATTAATCAGACATAATTAGGTACACAGATGATATTACCTATTTGTATGGAATTTATATCCTTCCAAAGACTTTCAGGATTAGAATGAGAGTTTTGAATTAGGTCAGATAGTAATTTGATTGGCTTTCCTAACAGCAGATGTACGCTAGTGTGCCAAAGTCCTAAGCCTACCTGAACATTCTTATTAAAGCCATTTACCTGAGGGGTAAGTGGTTAGCAAAATAGGTGAACGTTTAAGTATTTTATGGTTTCTTACAACTGTGCATTAGAAGCTCCGCAATGCACACCAACAAGTGACCTGAATTGTTACCGAGTAGCCTATTACATACTTCATAACAGCCAGAATGAAATGCATGATTGTTTTTCGATTGTATGCTGGTTTAGCAATGTGAAAGACTTGAAATGGCTTAATGACAGTATGAAAAGGCTAGGACTGGAGTGACGCCATTCCACTGCAAACTGCTCAAGGCAACATGACTGCAGACAAATCAGACAGTTGAATATTACAAATGAGTGAATGTTATAAATTAATGAATATTATTATATACAGGACCTGGTACCCTTGCATTTCAAATAACGACCCATTTGTCCTGAAAAGTGTTGAAATTAAAACATTGTCTCATGTGTCATGTGTGTCTTTAGTTTGCAGTGGAACAAAACTAACACAGAATAGAGAGAGAGAGAGAGAGTTGTCCGAGGAGGTTAGAAAGAAGGTAATAGAAGGGAAGTACGGTAAACTTAAAGACTACAAGACCATTTCCAAAGAGCTTGACCACTATTGATTACCTCTATCTAACTTGTCGAAAGCGGGGGAACCCCCCCTACCTGGCCAGCCATTAAACGTTGAACATTTACACATCAGCATTATATAAAATGTATTTATAAGATGTTGGACAAATTCACTCAATCCATCTGTGGACTGTGTGCCAACTGTGGACAAGTGTCGGGGCAGTGGAGCATGAACCTGACATGCACATGTTAATGTTGGCCCACGTGGACACGAGGAGGAATGGGAAACACCACACCAGAGTGTTGTAACCCAGGACCTCTGCATTGTTAGGCAGCAAAATCTAACCACGGCAACATCATCTGGTAACGCAGGTACATCCCGACATTGACATCATTGACAGATGTGATATCAAAAAAAAAAAAGTCAAGTTGAAGTCGTGGAAGTTTTCTTGTTCAATATGTAGGTGTGTGAGTGTGCGTGCGTGCGTGTGTGTCAACCACTGCTGCTCCACATTAGGTCAAGCTAATTTATTTGATGGGCATTATACAGTGTGAATGGGCTAGAAACCATTTCATGGCTCGCTTCGTTTATCACTCGGCCGGAAGGGGAGCCGGTTGATTTACGAGGAACCCAGGAGCCATCCAAGGGCCCATTAAGCTGCTTTTAATTAACACGGGTCCATTCTGCCCGTTTGACTAGAACACCCTTGTTCTCTCCAATGCCAACACAGGCAAACCTTCACCTTAAAAAGTCCCTCTGCTGGGAAAGAACTTTGCACGATTTTGTCCAAGCAACAAAACGCTGATCACTCAACTCAAAATAATACTCAACTACCTACCGTGTCATGGTTTTACATTTATTACGGCAAAACATAATAAGGGTTTCAGAGGCTAGTACCTTGTGTACCTCTCTGCAGCCATTAATTTACTTACTTAGCGCATGTATGCATGTGCGTGTGCTTTTTGTAATTACAAATGTGAATAAAAAGCTGAACTATGTAAACTGCTTATTATGTCATTTACACACATTTTGGAAAGGCTACACCTTTTTCTATTGTGTGAAATTGCTTGCAAAACAGGGGGATTCTATTCCGATGACAGAGTATAAAAGGTGAACAGATTTATTTTTATCCTCATTTAGCAGAGGAGGATCATCAATAATACCAATAATATTATATCCGATATAAATATTATTGGTGGCGCGTCCTGACTCCTACCTGCTTTCCCATCCGTCTTCGGGTCCATGATGACAAATTCGGGACGGAGCTTGCTGATTCGCCGGCCCTTCAGGATGGGCACCAAGCCCCCCAGGTACTCCAGGTAGAGCGTGTAGCAGGGCCCGCCCACCTCGGGGTTGTCCTCTGTGCGCTTCATGGTACAGTGCAGCCGCTCGTTGCCCACCGTTGGGTAGCTCACAAAGTCACGCATGTTGTTGGGGTCCGGGATGGGCGGCTGCCGGTGACCCAGGCACCAGGAAGATGGAGGGCAAATATTACAAAACATTTAGATAGATAGATATACAGTATAAGGAATAATGACTTTGGGCACAGCTAAATGAGACCTGGTCCATAGCACTTTGTTTGCACCTCTAGGTGTGTACTCCAAGTTTAAGGTCTTTGTTTGTTGTGTATTCAATAAAAAGGACAAATATTAGTCCAAGTACATTCTCACTGTATTCTGTGCTTGTCCATTTTTCCTAATAAAATAAAATAAAATAAAACATTAATATCTATGTTTTATAACATTTTACAGAAAAAACCCCTATATGCTGTATAATAATATTTAATACCCTGATATACTCAGCAACATAGAGAAGAGCAGAGGAGAACACAATGCAATGAGTCCTCAATATTCTCAATGCTGGGTCAGTCTAAATCACAATAATAAATAATTCATTCAGTCCTTCCATTTTCAGTGTAAAACTCAACACACAATGATAGCGTTAAACATTTGTGAGAGGAGGCAATTACGCTTTACCATTAAGAATAATAATAACACATTGTACTTTTGCTTGTACCTTGATGGTGGGAGCGAAGGCAGCCGTGACGTAGGTGCACAGCCGCGCCGGATGACCAGCTTGGCGGCGTCCTTCTCCTCCCGGAGCGCGCTGGCGATACCCTGCTGGCAGAGCAGCTGCAGGCCGGCTACGCGGTGCTCCACGCGCACCACGTACAGCGCCGGCCCGCACGCCAGGAACAGCCGCGAGTCCCGGTGGCCCCAGCACAGCGTGGTGATGGGCCGCTGTGGTGCACCGAGAGGGAGGGTGTGAGCGCCCGGGTCGCGATGCTAACCCATGGGAGGTTAAACAGACTACCAGCAGTCTTCATATTTATGATGTAGCACTGGGTTTTCCAACTTGATGTGCCCAAGACACACCAAGGGGCAAGCCAACATCTCAAGACACACCTGTATTCATATCCGTCCATCTACATCATGCTTTGTAGCTCTGTAAATGATTGTTTTTATTTACTAATGGCAAATAAAATGTGGCTTTTATTTTACTTACTGTTACTTACTATTGTACTCTAGTACTATATTGCTACAAGCACTGATTAAGCAGATACTTTTATTCAAAGCGATTTATTGTTGTTGGGATTTTAGTGTAATATAATTATTTAACACATAGGGGTAAGGTGTCTTACTCAAGGATGCATACAGGCAGACTGCATTGCAGATATTGGAGTTCGAACCCATAACCCTTCAGCTGGGAGTCAACATCCTTGCCACTGGATTGTCCCAAACTCATCCATACATACAGCTATCAAGTCAGGCTACACCTGACAACGGACAGTAATGGAAAAAGTACTCAGACCTTGTGCTGTAGAAATACTCTGTTACAAGTAAAAGTATTGGATCATAATTATTGATTCATGTGTTTCATTTATTTATATATTATATATAACTTTACACACTGCTGGGTAGCTTGTGAATTTCCCCCTGGGGACCAATACATCCTTATTGATATAATATCATCATTTATTTATTGACTATATTTTGTGCTGTTCAGTTTAATCTGCAAAGTGACTAGTAACTAAAGATCCCAGATAAATGCAGTGGAGTAAAAATTAAAATATTTTCCTCTGAGATATAGTGGAGTGACAGAAAATAGAAATACTATAGAAGTGAAATGTACTGGGTTACTTTGCACCACTGACCACTGGAAACGTTATGTCCCCAGAATGCCAGGTGTGTGTTTTGTGGGTGTGTACCTGTGCCGGTGTGTCCAGTGTGTAGATGTGTTCCCCGCGGACGTTGTAGAACTTGACAATGGCGTTCCTGACTGGGGGCGGAGCGGACGGGTCGGGAGGCAGCGCGCTCCTCTCCATGCCCGCCACGGCCAAGAGGTCCCCCTGGGCGCACCACTGGATCACCACGTCTAGAAGGCAGAGAACGACATCAGGTCACATGCTTAGGGGAAGATGCATTTCATCTTTCAGCAGATGCTTTTATCCAAAGCAACGAACAGTGGATTAAGGAGCACATTATATTGTATGTTCTCAGATGTTGTTCAACAAATGTACTCTTTGTAAGTTGTTTTGGATAAAAGCGTCCAAATGCCCTAAATGTAAATGTATTGCTTTGAGCTAAACAAATGTATTCCTGTATGGTTTTTTTTCTCCCCATGTAATTGCTGACACTCAAGGCATTTTGAATGGTGGAATATATATTTTCGTTCTATAATATTATTGTATTTTATGGTAGACACCGTGCTGTTACAATTTCGTGACCAAATGGCCCATTTCATGCTGTGGAACCGCCCATTTTGTTGTACTGAAACACAGGCCAGCCACTAAACATTGTTGAACAATGTTGCACATAGACTGTATAACATCGAGGTTCAACTGTGTACATCGGTAGACAGTTTTGTGGTATTTCTTGCAACCCTACCACACACACACAGGCCTGGACTCTATCACACACACACACACACACACACACACACCACACACACACACACACACACACACACACACACACACACACACACACACACACACACACACACACACACACACACACACACACACACACACACCACACACACACACACACACACACACACACTTACTTTGAGGCCGGTGCGGATGAGGGTTGGGGAGAGGTCGTCGTAGTTGTTCATCAGGCTGATGTCCCCGGACGTGAAGCTGACAGTCAGCAGGGGTTTCATAGTGTGCACTGAGGAGCAAAACAACACAAACTCATCAGCAGCAATAGTCTCAATTGAATGTTGTAGGTTAAAGGTTCAAATGCTAACTTTTTTCATAGAGACAAATATTTTAAAAACAACAAAATACATCCACAGAGTTTCTAGAAAGGTGTGGAATAAAAGCATTTCCCCAATGATTGTGAATCAATCATTTAAAAAATGTTTCGGGTCCACAATGAATGCTGTGGTTTATATCTATATATTTGCAAGATAAACACATTTTTGGTTCCCGCTGCTAATAAGGCTTGTGAGCCAATGTATACCAATGTTGGTATCATGCGGTATCTCTGTGTCGTCATCGATCAAGTGCGCATATTGAGTTTTGCAAAGTGATCTGTAAATCTGTTATTTTATTTTTACTATTCTGCTTATTTCTCTATTGTTTTATTGTATTGCTATGCAACCTGGCACAAAAATTTCCTTTGGGATTAATAAAGTTCTATCTCATCTTATCTTAAAGGTCCTGTATGTAAGAATAATGAATCCATTCAGGGACTACATGTCGGATTTTACAGCACAAATCACATTCAATTGCCAGTTTGTGAGCAGGTTGTGGTTGAGCTTCCCCGACTCTCTGTTGTGTGGAACAGCTTTTGGGCTGATTTCTGTTATATTTCAATCGGGTCGAATTTCCCGGGAAAAAGGATGGAAGTAACGTGTAAGTGCGGATAATTAAAAAAATATATTTCATAGCTTTTTTAAATGTGTATTGTATTGTCTCAATGCGCTAAGAGCTCCAGCAGGCTGCAGTTCACCTCCCGGCCAAAGGGGTGAGTAGTGAGAAGGAATCCGTGATTCTTACATATAGTATCTTTAAGCATTTGGAAGTCGAGGCTATGTCACAAAATTAATTAACTCTCTTGAAAGGTATAGTTAAAATGAAAAGTTTTGGCTGAAAACGTATTTGATTGATTTTAATGTGCAATTTAAAAACACCCACAAGGTTGCTCTGCTGTGTTGCATTGCCTCTGGTACATGAGTTTATTTTAATCTCGTTTTCTCCACACTTCTATGGAGTTTTCCTGTTTAAGGGGTGCATTGTCGCATGTAAATAGTAAAAAATAGCCGTATGTGTCCGTGGGTGCACACTGTTCGGTTGGTCCATGTGGCATCTTCAGTTGATTGTAACGGACAGGCACTTTTGCAGGCATTCAGCAGCAGACGTAGCATGCCGTGTCCGTGTCTCTCAGTGAATTTTCGGCTGGTACTTTTGGAACCTGATGCTAGTATGTCATTGTAGCAGTTAGTGGCGTTTTTAATCCGAAACCTTTCACCTTCCTGGTGAACTGGTGAGGCGAATTAAGGGCAAACAAGCTAGCGTCGCGCGGGAGCAGCCTTCCCCAGTCACATTGGGGTTAGCCGTCGATAATGGCTGTTAAACGGCGGTCCAAATGGTGGCACTGAAAAATGATCGGCCTCCACACTTGTGGTACAACAAAGCCAACACCTTAGCGGTCTGCGTCAGGAGAACGGGGGCGATCAATATGCATTTTCAAAAGTGGGCCATAAAGATTGATCTGAAGGGAGGCAAATTCTGTGCGCGCACAACAAACCTAATGCTCTGTGTTGATGGACACCCATCTTGCACACCCACACACATACACAAACTTTTGCATTGTGTATGCCACATGAAGTGACATTCACACAGCAGCGGTGCTATAAATAACACAACCACCTCGATACTGTCCATTAAGTTGGTCCGGTCCTCTCACGAGGTCCCCACTATGACCCAATTACCATCAAGTGTAAACTAGCCCTGCTCTTACTTTCCCTGGCTGACCCATTTTATGTTGCAAGGCACCTCTTGGAGGGCATGTATATAAATATTAATATAGATAAATATATATTCACACGTTTTACCTGCTGGGTTATATGGTGCGGCTGTTGACGGGTCATCAGCGAATGTCATGGCAGGGGAAATGTGTTCTATTGTATGCGAAGCCCCGGTTTCAGCTCAAATTCAAACACAGGTTTTGGGCTGGGGAGTTCTAGGGAGAACATGGGAGGTTTTAATCCCCATGGTTACAAGCTCACAGCAACTTTGGAATAATAATTAACTGTGTATAAGTGTCGCATCTGCACATACTCATTGTGATTGAAATTTGCCACACTTGTCCTTATATAATATACTTTTTGGAGCTTAACACTCTTAAGCCTCTCGGGACGCAGCAAACACTCCAGGCGTAAGCTCCACGCATCCACACACATCCACACATCCACTCACCGTGGCGAACACAAACTCAACCAGAACTAGTACACTTTTCCTGGTGGGAAGACAAGCATCTGGACACCAACGTCGTTAGATAAAGTGTCTATAAGGTTTCACATTCACTTTCAAGAATTTCCTTCGGGATTAATAAAGTTCTATCTTATCATCAGTGTGTATACTGGCCACTGTAGAAATACACTTGTTCAAATACACTTCTGAAAGCTCCAACCACTCCTGTGAATTAGTTTTGCCCATAGTACAACTGGATCCATTTAAGCACCAGTGACAATATAAAACAGCATGTTGACGATCATAGAAGACATACTAAGACGTCAAAAATAATCAGAAATAAATTAAGGGTGAGCCAAGACGTGAGCCAAGAGGGGAGTGTGGGTGGGTGAGTCCATGGAATTTGGCTCCCACTGGTCGCCTTGAGAAATAATTTGTATTTATTGAGACGGCACGCAGGCCAAGCCACGGATGATCAATTACCACCGGTTGGATTAATTAGTGAGTTTGAGTGTAATCAGTATTGCAGCTAAGGTGGGCAATCCCACCCTGTCAGGACCGCAAAGTTGCTCACCAGCTTCCGCAAGAGACTCAAGACCCTCATGTTCAGAGTTCACCTGGACTCTGCATAACTCCCCCCCCCCCCACTAATGCACTGAGAATGGCACTTCTGCTCTTATCCCAGATATTATACAGACAAACTAGCAATTATGAAACTCGTTCTATTAGCCTTGCAACTATGAATGCTTGAAACCTGCTCTATGCTTATCTTTATGTACCACAGTGATATATTGCTGTCTCCTTCAACAAATGTGCTCTTCTTTGTATGTTTCTTTGGATAAAAGCGTCTGCCAAATGCCCTAAATGTAAATGTAAAAAGCGTGTGTTTTTTTCAGGAGGGATTCGATTACAGCCTTTTCAACTGGGAGCAGTTAATACAAAACTTACAAGACATGAGCAAGGGGAGGGCAGTACGAGGTATGAAGTCTTCTCCTGTAGCGTGGTCCCAGAGTGCTGGGACACAGCGGGTTTATCGCAACGGTTCTCAAACTATTTATCCAGTGAACCCCCTTCTAAGACGTTTTCAGCCAAGAAATTTGGGGAGGAGAATAATGAATATAAATAATGTATGTGTGAGTATGTGTGCATGTTATTTGGTGTAAACATGAACATTAAATGGGGTGGTGCAAGTACATAGTTTAGTGACATGGGCACCTTAGATTTTTGCCATTCATTGGAAATATTTAACGAACGCGCATGTTAGTTTTGAGATTCATCCCACATGTTATTAAGGTGATATTGTGGAAATTGTGGCTAAATCCAGCAAAACAATTTGTCACGAGACAGAAACTTGCGTGTCATTTATAACCTCAGCCAAACTTTGTCACATCACATCAGAACAAGGCAGGACAAGTCTGTGAAACCCGACCGGTGTGTACGTCACTCCTCTTAAGCAAGGCATACGATGTACAATTTCAGCCCATTTTTTACCCCATTTTTGAGTCGCACGACTTTTAACTTTGTCGGGCGTCATTTGCTGTGCAGTGTACAGGGGGAGCGAGGACTGATCTGAAGGGTTAGAAACAAATGTCTTCAGACTCAAACAAGGAGCTTTTAAATAAATCTCTGACAAAGTCAAAGTCAAAAGTCAAAGTTTTTTATTGCATGGAGAACGCACACACAACCGTAACCCTGCATGTAGAATGCACACACACAACCTGAATTATGTCATGAGTCCTCCACAGTATTTACATTCTACAAATTCTATGAACGTAGCATTATTATACAATTGTCCATAATATATTACAATATGAACACAAGTACAAAAAGGACATATTCTAGAAATGTTCCAGGTAACTCCTGCAATCGTTCCAAGTACCTCGCGGGGTATGCGGATCTCCATTTGAGAAACACTGGTTTATGGGACACAGCTAAAGCATTTGCTCGATCCCTTACAGACCCAGGACTGTACTATGGACTATGTACTTTTACTGGTTATCTGAAAGACGGGGTTTGGACTGGCCAAGTCAGACTATAACGGGACGACTGGGCGAAGTGATCTGCCCAAGACGTTGTTATTTTGATGATTTTGTTGGCCCGCTGGTGTGAAGATACTTAGAAAGGGATTGTCAGGGCAGCTATCTTTTCTGCAGTGTCTTCCAGCTTATGTTTAGAGCGACAGACTCGATTTGCACGGTCTGTGATCAAGCTCCGATGGGGATAGACTTAAGGGTATTATGGAAAGTGGGGTTTGTGACAAGTAACACTGGTTCTGGTTCAAGGGCAAACCAGTTCTGAGGCTGTGTTGTCCTTGGGTCTGTACCACTCCTAGAGCTGCCCTGTGAAAGTTAAAGATGGCACAGACCCACACAATAGGCCCACGCTGCAACATTTGGATTTTAACAAATGCTGACTTTAACATACATAACGACTTGTAATGAAGAAAGCTACATTTTTGTTCATACAGATTCCATTCACTAGCCACAACTCTCTCAAAACTGGGAACTAAATATAGACTAGATAGTCTGTTTAGAGTACATTTATTTCTGATTCAGTCATACTGGCTCCATATCGGCGATCGGTCCTTCCCACGAGACAATCCACAGACTACGCCCTCGACTGTCCTATAGAGATCCCCACAAACTACAGGAGGATATTGGATCTTAAATATTGAATGATTTGTGTAAGATTTGTGATTTGACATTGCCGCGGAAAAGCTAAAAAGTTAAAAGAAAAAACTCTCCTAAACACACCGCTCACCACAGGAAGAACTCAAATCAGCATAGTTATCTGGAAGTCTGTACCCGCCGAAATAAGCTGCTTCATTACTCCACAGAGGGCATTTCTCTACGCTGCTAAGAGGGCCGGCCCTGGGTCACCTTGGATAGAGTTTGATGTTTTAATATGAGCTCGCGCGCATCCAGCCACTTGGGTGCGTGTGTGACGCACACAGGTGATGAGCAGTCTCCCAACACAACAGCTGTCTCACTGCTTTGGCTGTAGTTACCATAGAGGCAGTGCCACGTCAGACAGCCTTGGACATCGCGTCACAAATGCCAGTGGCTCCCTGTACTCGCCAGTACTTGAAATGGGTCGGTACGCAGTGGTATGCAGTACCGGCACCTCTACATTTTACTCTTTGGCGTACCGGGACTTTTTCTTGCGTACCAGCTCTCTGCCGGTACACTTTTCTGCCCTCTCAATGTCGGGCTTTGCGTCTCTTCCTACATAAACTACATTACCCAGGAGGCACTACGTGATGCTCACTTGTTCCCCTTCTCTACAAGTAATCGCGTCTCTGGTCTACATAATGCTGGACTAGTAGTGGGGCAATTTCAGGCAGCATACAGTCTGCTGCTTTTACCACTGCATAATACCGGCTCGACTTAGAGCGTTTCCACCAGGCAAAACCTGGTAGCTGGTACTATTTTAGTACCCGGCGATATGCGAACTGGGGTTGTCCAAATAATAATGTTGATTAAAACAATTGTAAAATAAATAACGGCTTAAAAAAAGGAACGCATATTATTCACGGACATAAGCAATATAAATAGCCTATTTATTGTTTTTCAACAGTCATCGTATTGGTAACGTACAATAACTATCTGTTACATGTATTGATCTTTAATCTTAATAGTCGGCGCTACAAGCCAATGTTTACTTGCAGTGCAGTAGGTTGCTTTTGATAACATGACTTAGTTTATTTTAGTTATTAATAAACAACCTCAAACTAACGTCTCCAAAACATGGATGTATTAAAGATAGTTCCAAATGCACACCAAGACACACACATGTATATATATATTAGAATAATTTATTATGTTCCCCTCATCTGAACTGCCATTCACTATATTTTAAACATGATTAACAAGTAATTAGAATTGAATGGACAGAGCATCTGATTCTATATGAGGTTGAGGGTTAAATCTTTTGTCTTTTTTACCATCATGATTCTTATCGAAAATGCTGCATATTCACCTTGTAACCTGTATTAACTTTGTAAATAGTTGAGGTGATTTTATGTCTCTTTTTGTCTCCTTGCTGTGACAAACGGCCAGCTAAATAAGGGCATTGCTCTGACGCCCTGCTACACAGAGGGGGTACTATAGAGGTACTAGATCTGTAGTGGAAAATGTACAATCTTTGACTGCATATAATAATGGGAGCAATTGATGGAGACCGAAAGGAAGCACGGCAGCCGGCGAGCAAAGAAAAAATGAGTTTTGGACAGATGTTCTCCCACATCTGCTTTCATCTGCACCGAGCAAACTAGGGATTCTGAGCAGCTGTGACACTGCAACACCCCCCTCACCACCCCCCCCCCCACACACACACACACACACACTACCACTTACAAAGCCTCACTGGCTATAACGCGTGACTGACAGAGGGCCTTATCCTCTCCCGTCACAGCTTGAACCATGTCAAAAGAGGTGGAGTGCAGGAGGAGGTGGAGCCGTTCCGTACCTTT
Source organism: Coryphaenoides rupestris (assembly GCA_002895965.2). Taxonomy (NCBI): domain Eukaryota; kingdom Metazoa; phylum Chordata; class Actinopteri; order Gadiformes; family Macrouridae; genus Coryphaenoides; species Coryphaenoides rupestris. The sequence continues at coordinate 13,255 of PIJE02000971.1, read as the reverse complement.
GGGCGGGGCGTAGTCGTCAGAGTCTGTGTCGCTCTCGCTGCTGTCCTCCACCAGGAAGCTGGGGTAGTTCCAGGACATGCACACGATGCCGTCCGACTCATGCAGGAGGATGTGTGCCAGCATGCGCCCGTGGCAGTCCATCACAATCACCTGTCCGTCCGCCGTGCCAAACAACACCTGGTAGGGGGTATGTTCAGAACACACATTGTTTTTTTTTTTTTTTAAGATCAGGGGCAGACGGGCAGAATAACAAACAAGGAGGGGAGAGTCTGACAAATAACATTGCTGACAGAGAGCTGTGATGACATCCAACCAGAGCTGACAGCAGTGCAGCACGAAAGAGCAAAACATGCAACGGCCCAAAGAAAATAAACCTGACAATAAAACAGAAAAAAAACACAGATGAGGCAGAGAGAGCGTCCGGGTTGTCACTCATTACGACCCGCCAGGGGGCACCCACCTTGACTGACAAGGACACCAACAACAAGTGGCAAAGGCAAAAACAAAAAAGGCATCTCTCTCTCGTTTGTCAAACAAGTACAACGGCCCGGAAGGGACCAAATCGCAGATCGGGGAAGGAGAGGTGGGAGCGTGTGGCAGTGTGGTTACCTGCTGGTCATCGGGGGTCCAGATGCCACAGGTGATCTGGCTCTCCAGGTTGATCTCCGAGGACCAGTGCCTCTGGCCGCTGACCGAGCCCACCAGGACGAAGCCGTCCCGGTAGGAAATCAGTGCCTGGGCGCCATCGTGGGACCAGGTGAAGTCGCTAACCTGCAGACCACAAGGCAAAACTACAAGTAGAACAGCGGTTCTCATACTATTTTTTACTAATTTCCCAAAAAAGAAGAACATGAATGTATGTTATTTGGTGCAAACATGAACATTAAATGAGTGGTGCCAATAGGTACAGTTAATGGAGAGTATGTTACAGTGAGAACTATGGCCTTGTGGTTCATCTGAGATTTCTGTCATTCGTCGGAAAGATTTACCAAACTTTATTTAGTTAGAAGAAGAAGAAGATCTTTATTAGTCCACACATAGTGGTCACACAACACACAGCAGGAAGTGGCGGCCGCCAAACACACACACGCGCATGCAGGGAGGGTGGCCCGTGGAAATTTGTCCTCTGCATTTGACCCATCCTGCTGCCCTCCAGGGGCAGCCAGGAGCAGTGGGCCAGCCATCTCTGACGGCGCCCAGGGACCAACAGCTCCAGGTTTTACGTCCACATCTTGGTCAGGGATGTGGACAGGAGAGGCGATCTTCACATGTTTTTAATTGGGGTTCTTTTACTCCGTAAGGAGACCCCGCGGAGCACGGGGAGAACATGCAAACTCCACACAGAAAGGCCAGGAGATCACCCACCTGGGCACCCCACAGTCAACAGCGCCCCAGGCGGGAATCGATCCCAGAACCTTCTTGCTGTGAGGCAGCAGTGCAAGCACTGTGCCACCGTGCCCCCCAATCTTACTACAACTAGTTTTAGTTGTAGTAAGTTTAGATTTTTTAAGATGCTATCCAGATTCAGCACATTTTATTGAGCTGGAAAACATTTTCAATTGTTCATAACCAATAATAAAACAACAAAAGACCAAGTACCCCCTGCAATCCTTCAACATACCCCTCAGGGGTACACACACCCCCATTTGAGAAACTGATGTACAACACTCTCCATCTGGGTTGGGTTTTTTGTTTGTCCACGCGTCTCACCTGAGCTCCGCGGTCGTTGACCAGCTCCACGGACCAGCGGCCCTCGTACTGGATCCACACGAAGATGCCCCCGTCTGTGTCACAGGTGGCCAGCTTCTGGAAGGGCTCATTCCACCGCACCAGGACCACCTGCAGCCCCCACGCACACACAGCAGGAGGAAGGGGTAGACAGATTACAAATGAGAACTCGATCCATTGTTTTCTGCGGTGAGAATGCAGAAAAGTAAAATTAATCAAATCCAATTTCCTTTTTTCAGGGAAGATGTTTGAGAGGGCGCCCTTGCCCATGGGCACTACAGTAGAGAGATTTGAGTGTGCCGAGTGTGACTGCAGTCAAGAGTATCCACATGTGAACGACTCTAGCTTAAGAACATCAAATGCTGCTGTTCTGATACCCACAATCCAGCGGTCTAAATTAAGCAGTGGCGCAGAAAGAAAAAAAGTTAATCTTTAAGTGGGTTAGCCTCATTTTCAAAGTTGCAAAAGAGATGCTGCAAATAAAATAATGAGGTCCTTTCAGAGGAGGTGTAAGAACTCGCAGACGGCTTAGACCGTGCACCGAGACAGAGGATCAGCAGAACCCTTGTGTTGCGCCAGTTAGCCACAGGGTGAATGCTTACAACATTGTAGGGACCTTGACCCCTCTTGACCCTCTGGGATCTCTATGAAGCTCCCTGGAAGCATGGCAACTGTTGGTCATGGTCAAAACAAAGCAATCGCTTCCTCCTTAGAAACCACTTCATCCACTGATGAGGGACGCTACTGTCTGTGGGGTCACGAAGGCATTCTCCACACCCAACACAGCATTTCTGTCTCAGATTTGACAAGAGGAGAATGCGGAATAGACTTAATTTCTATTCCACATCTGACTATGTGGATCATATGTGCCAGTTCAATGTTGGAAGCAGTGGCTAGTTGGACAGGGCGTAGTGAGAGATAGGAAGCGTAGTGAGAGAGGAAGAGAAAGTTTGAGATCGAACAAATAGAGAAATGGAGAGCGTGGCAAAAAAAAACGAGAGTTTGAGCATTGTCGGTTTGAAATGTCACATCCAAAATGGGCGCCGCCAGTGACTGCCGGTGACTCAGAGATGGATGGGTTTTCATGCTAACCCTGGGGCCACTGGATGGAAAGGAAGGAAAGGATGGAAGGAAACAGGCAATGGGGGGGGGGGGGTCTGCGTCACCGAAGCACCTTCCCCACTGTAGAACCGGCGAGCTCCCCCTCCCTCCAGCCCCCTCTCTCTCTTTCTCTATCATCTACATTTTAAATGCCTTCGCTTCATCGCTCGCACATCCATTGATGTTGTGAGAGCCGCCCCCTCTCCCCTGTTCAGCCTCGTCTCAGACACACTTTTTTCTACTTCTGTCTTGTATGTCTGTTCGCTCATCTGTGGCATGACTCAGCCTGTTCCCAGCAGAATAATCCAGGCCAGGGAGCAGCCCTCCTCGCTGTGGGAGCTACGCGTACACACACACACACACACACACACACACACACACACACACACACACACACACACACACACACACACACACACACACACACACACACACACAACACACACACACACACACACACACACACACGTTTTCTTTACACTGAGGGCAAGACTTAGCCTACACTCCCAATAGATCAGTGGCTAAGAGACGGTGGTATTAACAAACCAGTGCTTTTGCTCTTTTCAAGTTGTTCAAGTTCAAGATTGTTTATTGTTATTTATTCATATACACAGTATACAAGAACAAAATGCCATTTCTCACAGACCAAGGTGCTAACACAAAAGAAAAAACATACTAAAATACAACATGAGGAAAAAAACTACAATACGAAAACATAGTGATCAGCATATGTAAACATAGTACACAGCGGAACCATAAGAATATAATAATATAAGTCAAATAAGTCACCGGTATTAAAGTTGATGCAATGACACCATTTTTGGATTGTTGCGAGTGTTGGATTCCCTTTCAACTGCAACAACAAAAAATTCCTATTGCAATTATTTTGTACAGATATTACAATTGCGTTATGATTCACTATTAGTGGGGATGATTCATTTTTGCATCATCATGTGACATTTGATTTCCTACATCTGGAGTAACATGTAAAAATCTATCGGCCAGGGCATCTCTTCAGCACTACAGTACGTCATTATAATAGTGCTATAATTTGACACCATTACCTGTATCAACAAATTGCAGCTCCTGCGATTTGGATATTGCACTTTGTCATATTGCGATTTCAATATTAAATTGATTAATTGTTCAGCCGTAAATTGGCACCGCATTATGCTGAAAATGGCTCCTTTACCAAACAAGTGGCTTCCTCCTACATGCAGTAGGCCTATATTAGAGGGGGAATGTCATGTGATTTACACATCCACTTAACTGACCACCTGAGGAGGATTTGTGGCACATGTTTCTGTTCCTGCCCTTGTTTGTACATATGTGCCAACTTGCCCCTTCCACCACTGGTAGAGGTGAGACTAATCTGTGGGTGTGGGTGTGTGGCGTGGGTGTCAGTCCTGTGGAGGGATTAGCTGGCCTGATCAGGTGGGCCAGTGGGACCGCTGAGCTGCTCACTGTGACGCAGCGATGTAGGAGATCACACATCACATGGAGCCCAGAGACGTTAACACCCGGAGTCTGCGTGTGTACGCGTGTGTGTGCTACAGAGCTGGAAAGGCTGCGCACACATGCACCACACATGCACACACACACACACACACACACACACACACACACACACACACACACACACACACACACACACACACACACACACACACACACACACTACACTTAGGAAGAGAGGGCTCAGGGCCCCTCTCACGAAGGGGTGGTAGGGGGACTAATATCTGTCCTTGCATTTGCAGATTTCTCATTATTATTCACTTTCAATGATGACTGTGCATGAAATAATATATTTGATTATTTTGGATCTGAGCAGCAGTTGGTGTTGCTGTTCTATACAAGGGCACGATGGCCAGCGACTTGGAGCGTCCTTGTTGTCGGCCACTAAGAGCATTAATATATATTTTTAGGGCTGTCAAAGTCAACGTAATAATAACGCGTTCGCGCAAATTCATTTTAACACAGTTTTTGGACGGATTACCAGGTGTAAGTCTATATCTCAAGTAGTGCTGGGCGTATACCGGTTCACACTGAATACCGGTGGTGTAATTTTCGTTATGATTGAAATTTTTTAATATACCGCCATACCGGTGTATTTGATTACACAACGTTCCGGTTAACGCTGCGCGCGCGACACTGTTTTCAGACGGGACCCTTTTCAATGTGCGCTTCTAAACACGCATGGTAACGACTGGAGGCGTGGTGACGGTAAACAGTAAGTTAGTGCTCTGGTGTTACGTTGGCGGTGATGATGGATAGGAATAGACCAGGGGTGGCCAACCAGTCAGAGACGAAGAGCCGAATTTGTTACTGGGTGTTACTCCAAAGAGCCAGCCATCATACACACATGAACATCCCCCGATACCTCGCTTCCTCTCACACACACCAACAGATATTTGTAGCGACTGCCAGGGCACATAACATTTTCATAGTCTTTATTCAGGTAAATTCCGGGGGTGGGCTCCGAATTAACGGAGCACCCCCCCCATCAGAACCGCGAATTAACGGACCCCCACCCCCCCCATCAGAACCGCGAATTAAGGACCCCCCCCATCAGAACCGCGAATTAACCGACCCCCCCATCAGAACCGCGAATTAACGGACCCCCCCCCATCAGAACCGCGAATTAACGGACCCCCCCCCATCAGAACCGCGAATTAACGGACCCCCCCCATCAGAACCGCAAATTAACGGATCCCCCCCCACCATCAGAACCGCAAATTAACGGATCCCCCCCCCATCAGAACCGCGAATTAACGAACCCCCCCCCCCCCCCCCCCCCCCGCCCCCCCAAATTCTACAATATTCATCATGATGGTAAAATAGTCCATCCTAAGTCAATCTACAGCAGTAGTTGACCTTCAATTAACTTTATTCAAATGAACGTAGCGTGCGTTCGGCCATGCGATTGCCATGTGACAATCGGCAAGTACTGGCGGACACCTGTTGCTATATAATTTCCTGGGCTTTAAGCACTTTCAGAAGTGGTGCACGTCACTAGGTCAGAAGTTGTGTTCTCGAGCACGGCAAGTTTAAAACACAAAATCACCCACAGCTAATAACTAGTGGTGGGACTCGATTAAAAAAAATTATCTAATGTAATTAATTCATCAAAATTAATCGCATTTTAATCACATATCAATATTTGACACGAGAAGCAACATTTTTCAATTCAAATGGATTTTGGTATACGAGTGAATCAATGAATAGACATACATACGTTTAAGCAGCAAAATCCTGTTTATTTTAGCTACACAGACCAACAGTTTAACATAAGGTGCCATCTCTACCATCTATAATGGAACAACAAAACAAACGGTCAAACGCAATCTCTTCCGGTGCGTCCATATTTGAGCCTACAATTCGTCCACTGAGAAACGTTCCGTGGTGTGCATAATTCTTTCTGTAATTAATTCATTGAAATTAAAGCGTTAAAGTCCCAGCCCTACTGAAAACATTCAGTTTTTTTGGACTGTACTGCAAATCTATTGGTTGGCACGTTAGGCCTACGTCTTATGTTGTGCCAGGTCAAACGTGAAATAATTGCATCTTCGAAGCAAGTCCCCTCCACGGCAATGAGTCCTTGTGATGATTGAAGTCTGGAGTTCCTGTACTTTTGCCAAAGTACACCTTAGGAACGTGGCAGAAGATCTACATTAAGACCCTGCCCTTGCAATTCTGCCCTCAAGGCCATAACAAGGCCATTGGCACAGAGGTACATTTGCCCATAAACTTAGCACACGCCACCTGGGCTGGCTGATGTACTGCGCGGCTCACCAAAATTGGACAATAGAAGATTGGAAAAACGTTGCCTGGTCTGATGTCTCGATTTCTGCAGCGACATGCAGATGGTGGGGTCAGAATTTGGCGTAAACAACATGAAAGCATGGATCCATCCTGCCTTGTATCAACGGTTCAGGCTGGTGGTGGTGGTGTAATGGTGTGGGGGACCAATTGAGCATTGTTCAAACGCCACAGCCTACCTGAGTGTTGTTGCTGACCATGTCCATCCCTTTATGACCACAGTGTACCCATCTTCTGATGGCTACTTTCAGCAGGATAAACACACCATGTCACAAAGCTCAAACCATCTCAAACTGGTTTCTTGAACATGACAATGAGTTCACTATACTCAAATGGCCTCCACAATCACCAGATCTCAATCCAATAGAGCACCTTTGGGATGTGGTGGAACGGGAGATTCGCATCAGGGATGTGCAGCTGACAAATCTGCAGCAACTGCGTGATGGTATCATGTCAATATGGAATATAAAATCTCTGCACCTTGTTGAATCTATGCCACAAAGAATTAAGGCAGTTCTGAAGGCAAAAGGGGGTCCAACCCAATACTAGCAAGGTGTACCTAATAAAGTGGCCGGTGAGTGTATATCAATACTGCATTACACATGACTGCCAGTTCTGTATCTACGGCTGCATTCCATCGCAAAAGGAGGAATGTGGAATGATTTTTTTTATAAATAATTGTTGTTGTACACAATCATGCAAGGATATTAAGTGACACTCATGAGCAGTTATCGTATATCATTGTATATCGTAATATCAAATGGTTGACTGATGTATTTTTTGTGCATAATGACTGATTGTGGGGATAATCTATATGGAGGGGCTGGAAGCAGCTAGGAGTTGGTCCAACAATCACACTCCCTCTCTATATCTAAATAAATAGCCTAGATGACGTGGCACCTGAGCAGGGAGAGAAGCGCCACGTGTTATGCAACATGTCCACTCACGACGGACGGATTAGCATGTCAAATCCCTTACTCCTAAAGCACGCCAGTGGAGGCGTGAGAGGGGGCAGCCTAATGCGACACGGGGGTCATGCACTCCTGACTCCAGAAGGGTGTGATGTCACCAGAGCCCAGGTAGATACACTGCTGCGTGAATTGTGAGCATGTGCAAGCGGGGGCAATTTGATCAGCATTCAAGAAAATGTAAATATAACAATATGTTCTCTCAGTTGGCTGTTATGTTACAAAAAGGCAATTAAGAGATCAATCAGTTCTGGGAGACCACACAGACCCTGGGTGGGAAACCAGGAGTGTTAAGGGCGGAGTAACGCATAATGTTGGTATTCTACCACAGAAAAACAGCTTTCAGAAGGTGTATTTCTACAGTGGCCAGCCTACACAGTGTTGATTTTTTTCCCAGTTTCCCACTGTTTACCAAGTTTGTTAATCAATTACCTGCATATGGATGCCCACCTCCAGCTACATGATTGGTCGAAACAAATATGAAGCGAAAGAAAGTAGATATGAATCTAAAGTTGTATTTCTGAGACTACAAGAAGGCAACACAAATGCATCTGGGCCAAATTTAACATGCATTCCATTAGTTGGGCTCTAGTTGGACCTGGACAGATGAGCCTGTCAGGGCTGCAGAGCCGTGCTAATGGCTGCCGGCGAGGTTGTCCATGCTGCAGGTCGGCCGTCTCCGGCTGTCCCCGTGCAGTCTGCTTCCTTATTTATTCATGAGGCCTCACCAGGAAACCATTTTTTTAAATGCACAGGGAATGTCACAGAGCATACTGTGTAGCATGCGTGATGGGGAAAATGTTTGAATAAAACCAGAACTACCAAGAGGGAGTTGCCATGAGGACGTGCTGACCGCATGAGGCACAGGATGAGATTGTGTTCAGGGTCTGAAATGTGCTGTTCAGGGTCTCATGTGCTTTGTGTTCCTACATGCCACCTCATTAGGACCCGCATGGCAGAACTGTGCAAGGCAGTAGTGTCTGATCTGGCCACACTGCAGGAGGAGGGTTACATCATCTCAACCATGAAACAGCGGGGGGAGGGGAGAGAGAGAGAAAACAACATGATGTCAACAGGCCAGGTCACCTGGGGTCATGTCTCTCTTGTGCATAAGCCTCCCAAGACAGTGCAGACTCTGCAGTAACACAGGGTGTAAGAGGGATGTATATGCTCATTGTCATCCTTGATTTTGGCTTGTTAACATACGAAGTCTCAAATTGTTTGTGGTTGATTATGCACAGCCATCATCTATGTCCACTGAACCCGTCAGATGTGTCACATGACTCCAATCCCTGCAGTACAGGATGGTGGACAGTGCCATCGATACATAATATATATATTCATGTTAGTTATATTGATATCGTCACCATAACATTTATTTCGTTTTGGCTCGCGAATGTGTGGGTGTGGTGTGTCACCAAACAAGCATGCACACACATACACACGCACACACATGCACACACACACACAGACGTGTGCGAGTTTGTTCTTGAGCAGNTATCATGTCAATATGGAATATAAAATCTCTGCACCTTGTTGAATCTATGCCACAAAGAATTAAGGCAGTTCTGAAGGCAAAAGGGGGTCCAACCCAATACTAGCAAGGTGTACCTAATAAAGTGGCCGGTGAGTGTATATCAATACTGCATTACACATGACTGCCAGTTCTGTATCTACGGCTGCATTCCATCGCAAAAGGAGGAATGTGGAATGATTTTTTTTATAAATAATTGTTGTTGTACACAATCATGCAAGGATATTAAGTGACACTCATGAGCAGTTATCGTATATCATTGTATATCGTAATATCAAATGGTTGACTGATGTATTTTTGTGCATAATGACTGATTGTGGGGATAATCTATATGGAGGGGCTGGAAGCAGCTAGGAGTTGGTCCAACAATCACACTCCCTCTCTATATCTAAATAAATAGCCTAGATGACGTGGCACCTGAGCAGGGAGAGAAGCGCCACGTGTTATGCAACATGTCCACTCACGACGGACGGATTAGCATGTCAAATCCCTTACTCCTAAAGCACGCCAGTGGAGGCGTGAGAGGGGGCAGCCTAATGCGACACGGGGGTCATGCACTCCTGACTCCAGAAGGGTGTGATGTCACCAGAGCCCAGGTAGAAACACTGCTGCGTGAATTGTGAGCATGTGCAAGCGGGGGCAATTTGATCAGCATTCAAGAAAATGTAAATATAACAATATGTTCTCTCAGTTGGCTGTTATGTTACAAAAAGGCAATTAAGAGATCAATCAGTTCTGGGAGACCACACAGACCCTGGGTGGGAAACCAGGAGTGTTAAGGGCGGAGTAACGCATAATGTTGGTATTCTACCACAGAAAAACAGCTTTCAGAAGGTGTATTTCTACAGTGGCCAGCCTACACAGTGTTGATTTTTTTTGACAGTTTCCCACTGTTTACCAAGTTTGTTAATCAATTACCTGCATATGGATGCCCACCTCCAGCTACATGATTGGTCGAAACAAATATGAAGCGAAAGAAAGTAGATATGAATCTAAAGTTGTATTTCTGAGACTACAAGAAGGCAACACAAATGCATCTGGGCCAAATTTAACATGCATTCCATTAGTTGGGCTCTAGTTGGACCTGGACAGATGAGCCTGTCAGGGCTGCAGAGCCGTGCTAATGGCTGCCGGCGAGGTTGTCCATGCTGCAGGTCGGCCGTCTCCGGCTGTCCCCGTGCAGTCTGCTTCCTTATTTATTCATGAGGCCTCACCAGGAAACCATTTTTTTAAATGCACAGGGAATGTCACAGAGCATACTGTGTAGCATGCGTGATGGGGAAAATGTTTGAATAAAACCAGAACTACCAAGAGGGAGTTGCCATGAGGACGTGCTGACCGCATGAGGCACAGGATGAGATTGTGTTCAGGGTCTGAAATGTGCTGTTCAGGGTCTCATGTGCTTTGTGTTCCTACATGCCACCTCATTAGGACCCGCATGGCAGAACTGTGCAAGGCAGTAGTGTCTGATCTGGCCACACTGCAGGAGGAGGGTTACATCATCTCAACCATGAAACAGCGGGGGGAGGGGAGAGAGAGAGAAAACAACATGATGTCAACAGGCCAGGTCACCTGGGGTCATGTCTCTCTTGTGCATAAGCCTCCCAAGACAGTGCAGACTCTGCAGTAACACAGGGTGTAAGAGGGATGTATATGCTCATTGTCATCCTTGATTTTGGCTTGTTAACATACGAAGTCTCAAATTGTTTGTGGTTGATTATGCACAGCCATCATCTATGTCCACTGAACCCGTCAGATGTGTCACATGACTCCAATCCCTGCAGTACAGGATGGTGGACAGTGCCATCGATACATAATATATATATTCATGTTAATTATATTGATATCGTCACCATAACATTTATTTCGTTTTGGCTCGCGAATGTGTGGGTGTGGTGTGTCACCAAACAAGCATGCACACACATACACACGCACACACATGCACACACACACACAGACGTGTGCGAGTTTGTTCTTGAGCAGAGAAGAGAAGAGAATTGAGACAGAGAGAGATGAAAACCCAGGGGTGCATTTTAGACTGTGGGCAGCTCAGCAGATTTCAGCTGACTGATGTGGCGATGGCGGTGAAACTATGCCCATTAATGTTTCGCCATGAACAAAGAGACACAAGACGCTGTCAGACTTGTCTCAGGAAGTCAGCCTTGGTCAGAATGGCCAAACTCCGAATCCCAGGTAAAAAACAAAGACTAAATGAAAAAAACGCTGTGTTGCCATTAAAGACTGTGATGTGCTTTGTTTGAAGGTCCCAGGGGGGTATTATTGTGGGCGGCATCAGGAATACAGACAGGCGCACACACTGTGCCATTCTCAATTTCATTTCACTTCAGCTTGTATCAACTGACGCTGCTAGAGGTCACCCTGTATTGCATAACATAGCAAAAAAAAGTATTCAAATATTAGTATTCAAGTATTCAAAGGGGAGTGGACAAAATATCCTTGCTTTATGCAAATAAGATAAGATAAGATCAAACTTTATTAATCCTGAAGGAAATTCTTGTGCCAGAGGTTGCATAGCAATAGAATAATAACAATAGAGAAATAAACAATAGAATAAAAAATAAAATGTTTGTATATTTAAGATAAGAAATCAACAAATATTGTCCAGAAACTCTAACCGGTACTGAATTTAGTAAAAAAAAAATTCAAGCTGACTCTAAAATGTATCAATAAGCCTTGAAATTCTTTATCTGGGCATTCACTGTACGATTGTTTTATTCCAACTCCTACTGTACGAGTAAATCATCTGCGCTGTAAAACCAAAATTCACGATTTATGTGCTCACACTATACGGTCCAATCATCAAGCCACGACCTCAGTGCTCACACTGCATGTAAATAAAACGGATCCATCAGACCCTGTCCCCATTCTGGCCATTGACAATTGTCAATAAAGATTTATTTAAAAGCTCCTTGTTTGAGTCTGAAGAAGTTTGTTTGCTAGAATGCTATCAAGGCAGAAACATGCTGCCTTGATAATCTGTGCCATCCTGAGCACAGAAAAGAGGCACCGGCACATATGAACTCATGACATGTGGCTATTTCCTGAAGGTTTCCCTCGTTCATAATCGGTTGTGATAGGAGAAAACATCAAAGAGGCACGTATGCTGTTGCCACAGCTCGACCAACCTGGCCAACCTCGCAGTGAGAAAAAAGGCACTGATCTTGGGGAATCGACTCATGGCTCTGCTTCAACTGTGCGAGAGCCTGATGATGGCCAGGAGCAGTGGATCAGATTAATGAAACCGGCGAGGGGCACGAATTTGAAAGAAATGGTGAAAGTCCACTGGCATCCTCCAAAGATGAGGAAATTGTGAACAAAAAGGACCGAGCGACATCCATTATATGGAACTGATTTGGTTTACTGTAAAAAAGACGAGGCGCAATTAACGATGTTCTGCAAAGCATGTTGTCGGACGATGCCAACCACGCCGCGAAACACCACCAATCATCACCTAAAAAGGTGCCACCCCAGTGACCACACAGAGCATGAGAATGCGGGCCCAAGTAAATCCTTTCACACGTAGCAGTGCTAGTGGGGCTGTGCCAAAACTAAAATCAACTGTGTCGACTTAGGCGGCCATTGCCCCATATGGAAGGCGATCAAAAAGAAGCATGGATAACACTAGTGCAGTGTCGTACTTCATTGTTTACTTTTGTTAAAGCATGTTTGCACTTACACGGTTAAATGTTTACGTTGTTATTCTAAATACATTTTGCACTTTTTACTCAGATGTCTACCTCTAAAATATTTAAGATGTAAAACCAGTTCAATTCAGTACAGCATTTGCCCAATTAAATGTTAACATTATGTCATTCTATTTTTGTTCATAAACTATGTTCTAACGTTTAACTAATGAACCCTCTGGATTCTTCAGGCGTCATTATCAGGATACTCTTCAAACTGGCAGCATTATCAAACTATATATCATGTGATAAATATCTATATCGATCAATATGGAAAAGAATATCATGATCATATTTTTTGCAATATTGCCCAGCCCTACCAACACTTTCCATTATAGTTAAATGGTCAAATAACAACTCCTGGCAAACACAAGCCCAAGGAACAATGTCTTTCAAAAATC
>PIJE02000970.1:175987-189826 GCA_002895965.2 Coryphaenoides rupestris | reverse complement strand
TGAATGTACGGAGGTCTCGACATACGTGTGACTACAATGGCGTGTTTGTGTGTGTGTGTGCGCGTGCTACTGTGTTAGCATCTAGCCCAGTACGCTGGACTAGACTTTAATCTTCAAAGTTTGTCCCTCTCTGTCCCCCCCCCCCCCCCCCCCACCCCCCCCCCCCCCCCCCCCCTCCTCCTCCTCCTCCTCCTCCCCATTGGCCCAGGATCTCGTACTGCTGTGCTGTGTGCCCGTGTGCGTGTGTACGTGTTTTGTGTGTGTGTGTGTGTGTGTGTGTGTGTTGTGTTGTGTTGTGTTGTAGCAGCGGCTTGAGCCTCTGCAGTGAGCGAGCCTCTGCTGCTTTGGGTTTTTCTCTTTGCTCGCATTCCATCTCTCTCTCTCTCTCTCTCTCTCTCTCTCTCTCTCTCTCTAATGGCGCAGAGTTCACGTTCAACTGAGAAGCGAAGACACAAGCAGCTTAAGTGTGGTGTGATGAGAGCAAGAGAGAGAGAGAGAGACAGAGAGCAAGGATCAGCCAGTAAACACTCTGTGTCTACTCCCACTGAGCCGTGGTTAGAATGCAGGCCATAGTTGTTGTTGTCTGTTATGTTTGAACCAAAAAAGGGACCAGCACATTTTTTTATTTGTAACCTTGAAATTGGCTGATCCCCAGTTGTGTAAGCAACCGGCAGTTCGGGATCACTGGTCAAACTAACGCTGTGGTTTATGCTAAAAAATCAAACAAGATTGACTTCATCATTTTATTCATACAAACACTCACCTGATTTGAATTTGGATTTGAATATGGACTTATTAACCATGAATTGATGCTATCATCATCATCATCATCATCATCATCATCATCATCATCATAAATTATTGGTCATAATATCACAGAGGGATATTATTAATCACCAATAACAATTAGAAACACAAGGTTTCCTTTCCTTTTTCAATTATTCTGCTCAGTCCTGACTCATCTATTCCAGGTGCACCTATAACCTTTGACCTCACACAGGCTCCCAGACCTACCAATGGGCCTTATATTCACCTAGCGGCCATCTTGGTTCTAAACGTTAGCTGGGTGGTGGAATCCAGCCAGCTAACGTTTGGAACCAATTTAGGTGAATAAGGGCTCATGTCCAAATAAGGTTTTTTTTCTGGCAGAAATGTGCTGGCGTGGCGCTGGGAAGCACGGGGGTGAAGTGCTTGTGTGGTGAATAAAAAACCTGCTGCGTCTCTGTGCTTTGTTTACTGCTTTTTTAGCCACGTTAGCTCCTCAACTCCTAGCTTAGTTATCGTAGCAATAACTTCTTATTATACATCCATCCATACATCCATCCAATTAGACAAGCCCTTAGTCCCATCAGGGAGAGAGACGGAGAGTACAGATCACAAAATGGCCGAACAAAAGGAGGTATCAGACAGACAGGGAACGGCCGCCAGAATGGAGAGTTTACAGGTCACAAAATGGACGAACAAAGTAGTACTCACAGACCGACAAGACTCAGTAGAACTTCACAGCCCAGAGGCATACCTCAGCAGAACACTCAGTTTCACCTTCTTCGAGGTATCATAACTCCTTGCATGAACCTCGAACGGCCAACATCTCCATACCCATTCGCAGATCCCTCCTCTGCCTCTACGATGCCCGCCCCCGGTGTGCCCCCCGCGCCAGCCGGGGCAGTTCCCTCCGCGAGTACTCCCCAGGGCGCCGCCGTCTGGAGCTAAGCCCACCGAGCTGGACGAACTCCATCGTATCCCGTCCGCGAGTCATATTTCCTTGCTAGACCGTGGTCAGAGTCAGCTGAAGCTGGCTCGTCGCGAAGTGTTCAGCGGTCTCATGCGACCCTCGGCTCACTTTCTCCTGCTCCTGCCTCACTCGGACGGAGGCCAGGCCAAGTGATAGACTGATGTGTTTGAGGGTTTGTTTGAAGAAAACAATGTCTACACTGTCAGTTAATGAAGCGCTTGTTATGCATCCCCCTTCCTCATATCACAAGATACCAGACCCTAGTCGACCATATCTCTCAGATTCTAATGATTGGCCCTATAATCCAGATAATGTTGAGGCCTACCAGTTACAAGTTATAATGCCTATGGCACCGCAGAACTAGGATGAATACAACCAAAATGCATAACGTTGACTTACACAGTGACCAGCCTATCGGGGCCACCTCCTGTGGCCCTCACACCCCCAACCACGCAAATAAAAAATTGTACTCAGGAGCGACAAAATATGGTGTTTGACAACCTTCACATGGATCTACACAGAATACATAATAGATACACATAACAACATATTGTACTTCGACAATCACGTACATCCATGACCTTCACGTTCTTTGTAAATTATAGATCAATCAGTAGATTAGGCAAAGCAAAAGTTTTATCAGTACATTTGGTGGAAGACTTTGCTGTGTAGATTTATGATGATGGATGATGATTCGAAAAATATATTATACTATTGTGGTTTTTGTGTGTCATGTTGTATACTCCCTTAATCACCCGCAGGAGTTACCAGATTTTATCACAAACTAATCTATATCCAATAACATTTGAGTGTGATTTTGCTTACAAGCGACATTTGTACTTTTTGTATTAAACACTGCTCATGGCTTAGAGTTTGAAATAGGATTTCTAGTGAACGCCCCTTGTCCTAAACGAGGAGGGGACCGACAACTCCTGTTCTCAATTATTCTGTTAGAATAAAAGAGGGCAACTGTTGGGGAGTTGTGGATGTATTGATCGTGTGGGCCGGTAACTTTCCACTCTGCTGTGTGGCCTACGTGTCTAGTTAGCTTCATCTTATCTGTTTCCCTCGGGAGGCCTCTGAGACGCACTCGCAGCTGTTGTTGTGGGAACCGGTTGCGTCTTCTATCTGGACTGGCGGTCCCACGGAAAGGGCTCAACGTGAGACCTTGCAGTCTCTTTCACCTTTTGTGTGGCACGGGAGGCCATGATACCCGTGCCCTTGTTAACTGTTTGTCTGTCTGTTACATCCCCACGTGGGGCCTGGGGTCCTGGCGTCTCCGGATTGGCTGTCTGGGGTGTGGGGACGGAAGGGTCTCCATGGACGGCCTTGTTGTCCCTGCTCTCTGAATGGCTGTCTTGGAGGCGTTTCTATGTCTGTTGTGTCTATATGTAAATGCTTCTCCTTTCTCCCATGCAAACTGTATATATGCTCTGTGTATGTAAATAAACTTTGAATCATTCCTGGTGAGACTGCCTTGTGTCACATTGATTCCCGAGCTCGCTGCTTTGCTACAGACAATCCAGAACCTGAACCTGAACTCCAGCCACAATAGATGACCGCTCGGAACTGCGCATAACAAGTAGTTTTAGGTGTTTAGCACTGGGTAAACTTTTTCATGACGAACGTAAAGAGCTGCTAATATCCTGGCCGGTGCACGCGTCACAGAGCTGGGATTGCTAATCCTGTCACTTATTCGGTTGTTTATCAAGCGACACTCGGCCTCTCCCTAATGCCCACTTACTCATAAGCCCCCATTATCTTTTTGCGTGTGCACCTTCTAATACCTCAGTTCAATAATAACACTGGAGATAGAGAGGGGGGGGGAGGAGGGGGGAGAACAAAAGGGACTGTGCTGTCATGGAGAGGAGTGAGTGTGTAGAATACATTGAGTTGCTGAGCCATAGAACAGCATGAATGCTGCACATATCAGGGAATAATGGCATATTTTGATATACATTTGCTTGGTTAATATTGATATACCTATTCCCCATTGAGTGGGTTTTTTTTTTTCCATTCCACTGTCTGGACAGTCGTGCTTATAAACAAAGAAGGATAAAAAATAAAATAAAATAAATGTGTCACGGGGTGAGCAGGAGGACCCAAGCGCAAGACTCAGACTCGGGGTTATACAGTACTTACTGGTATTTATTTACGTGAGACAGGCAGGCAGATGAGGGACAGACAGACAGGTAGGCAGGTGAGGGACGGGCTGGCTAGAGACGGGTTACAATCCATACGGGTAGTTTGCAACAACACGTGTCATGTTACATGTAGGTAAATAGCATGTTAGCACCCCCTAGTGGCTGCTTTGAAGACTGCTGTCAGCTGAATGTTCGTTTTCTATTGGTCAATTAGATCACATGTGCCGGGTCATAGTTTCAGACCAGCCTTTTTGTCTTGAGCTACACATGGTATGCTCCAGAACCCATATGTTTAATCTTTTGCCATCCACCTGTTTTGAACCTTGGAGAAGCTTTGTTTGTAATATTATATTCTGTTGGCTACATCAGACCGTGACCTCCAGCATGCACTGGGGCGGTTTGCAGCCGAGTGTGAAGCGGTCGGGATGAGAGTCAGCACCTCCAAGTCTGAGGCCATGGTTCTCTGCCGGAAAACGGTGGAGTGTTCCCTCCGGGTTGGGAGTGAGTTGCTGCCCCAAGCGAAGGAGTTCAAGTATCTCGGGGTCTTGTTCACGAGTGAGGGCAAAATGGAGCGGGAGATGGACAGACGGATTGGTGCAGCGTCTGCAGTGATGCGGGCGCTGTATCCGGTCCGTTGTGGTGAAGAGGGAGCTGAGCTGGAAGGCGAAGCTTTCGATTTACTGGTCCATCTACGTTCCAAACCCTCACCTATGGTCACGAGCTTTGGGTAGTGACCGAAAGAATGAGATTGCGGATACAAGCGGCCGAAATGAGTTTCCTCCGCAGGGTGGCTGGGCTCAGCCTTAGAGATAGGGTGAGGAGCTCAGACATCCGGAGGGAGCTCGGAGTAGAGCCGCTGCACCTCCGCATCGAAAGGAGTCAGCTGAGGTGGTTCGGGCATGTGATTAGGATGCCCCCCGGGCGCCTCCCTTTGGAGGTTTTCCGGGCACGTCCAACTGGGGAGGAGACCCCGGGGCAGACCCAGAACCCGCTGGAGAGATTATATATCTCGTCTGGCCTGGGAACGCCTCGGGATCCCCCAGGAGGAACTAGAGAGCGTGGCTGGGGAGAAGGAAGCCTGGATGGCCCTGCTTAGCCGGCTGCCACCGCGACCCGGCCCCGGATAAGCGGACGCAAATGGATGGATGGATGGATCTTTACAAATAAGCATTGATGAATATTTTGTTTTTATTTTACATTTGGAGAGATTTATAGCTAATTGCCTACCATGCCATGTACTATCTGTTGCTTTGTCATATGTAGTGCAGCCATCTTGCTAGCTATGTATTGCTATTGTTAATGTATAGCTTAATGTATTGCTATTGTTTTGCGTAACTATAACAAGTATTTAGGTTTCTACATTCTTTTTTAAGAACCTTTTCTTGTGCATTTATTTTCACTTTCACATTTCTGGGAAAGCATGTAAGAAAGCAAGTTGATGAAGATAAGCAAGTAAACCACCTCAACTTTACTTCCTGTCTGAGTAATCTTTCAAACCTTTTGGTGCCTAGTACCTCTGTTTAGCTATCTGTCACTTCGTGTAGAGTCACACACGCAGGGGACAGAATAACACGTATTAACAATAGTATGTGCACCACACCAACAAGTAATTTGTTATAATGACCTGACACTTAGTGGGTGGCAAGCCGGAGTCTTTATACTGGCACTGATTGTTAATTCACGGCAGCGCAGGTGCCGCTAATCATCCAGGGGCGGCACCGCAGCCCGGAGCCATGCCCACCAACCGCGGGAGCCCGGAGACATGGTCGCGACTGTGACAAAATGCTGAATATATATTCATTTGGAATAAATCAACGTCAGAACTGCGAACCCAGGGCTGCCCCCTGTGATGACAGCCGAACTGGATTATGGGTCATCTTCTAGTCCACTTGGACCAATCCAGTCATTGTGAACAATGACATGCGCTACTGTGACGCTAAATGCAGATTGTAGCTGATTTAGTGACTTGAGCCAACGGGGGACCAGTCATCATTTGTGCAGGGCCAAGTGAATCTTTAATGAAATGGCATTTATTGATGCCGTAATGCAACTGTTGATGTTATTGAGTAAACTTGGAAAGAAGGTTAACAGAACGTACACCTCATCTCTTCAATCAATCAACAGCGTTTAATTAGAAGGTATGAAAAGACGTCAGAATGCCATTAAGCTAAGGTGAATCTATCAAAAATCTAATCAATAAAATCTTAATTCTTAAATTTTATTTTTTTTTTCAAAAATATGTTTAATATTTGGCTGTGACTTTACAATATTATTCTCCATTTATTTTCTTTCGATGTCTCTTTGACATGACTCTTTAAACTTGGCCACAAAAAGAGAGGGAAAAAGAAAAAACGGGCAGAGTTTGGGCTAGCCAACTGCAAGCGTTACCTGTCATGGACCATCATCACATGAGCCTTTTGAGACACTGTATCATCACAGAGAACTTTTAACCCAAGAATTTCAAACCCTTCTGTCAACGAGAAGGCAGAGATCTGTGGGATCGTGACACTTAGTCAGAAGCAGTCACACGCCTCTGGGCTCTGACTGGTACTGCTCTGTCTGGCAGGCAGAGCCAGGAGGCTGGCGGGTGTGGGTGAGCGCTGGTAGGTTTCATATGCTGTTCGCTTAACACCTAGCCAAAGGTGTTAACCTGTATTCGGCCGCACACACACCCTGGAGCTCACAGTGAACGAGAAGGGTTGGGTTTGCATGGCGATGCTCAATGCATAAAACTTTTGCTAAATTAATACGTCGATAGAGTTGAGCCAAACCTACATGATACTACATGTTGATAACATTATCATATTATATTATCACATTATATTATCGTACAAAATAAGGGAATGTAGTTTTAGAAAGCATTACCATATGGATTACATTTTTGCATTTTTTACTGTATGACAAGAAGAAGAAGATCTTTATTAATCCACATATATGTAATGGTCACACAACACACAGCAGGAAGTGGTGGCCGCCAAACACACACGCGCATGCAGAAAGGGACAATATCTGACAGTAACATTCACTCACAGACTCACCATGAACTGTTTATGAAAACGCATGCAAAATACCTATTTAAATTTGGTTAATTGAAATGAGCTGAATTCAATTTACATTTAGGTGGGTTTTGGATAATTTGTATCAGGGATTATAAAATGTGATGCATTAATCCCCAATTTTAAATCCTGTTCATCTACCAATGGTACAAACTCCCCAATCTGTGGAAGCAGTGCGAACCAATTTGAGGGAAGCTTAATGGAGGTCAGCGAGAATTCAGCAATGTTAGTGAGGACTGTAAAGTTAGTGAGGACAACAATGTTAGCGAGGACCTCAACGTTAGCAAGAACCAAAAAGGTTAGCGAGGACCATAATGGTAGCAAGGACTGCAATTTTAGTAAGGACCACAATGTTAGCGAGGACTGTAGTGTTAGCGAGTGCCGCAATGTTAGCGGGGATCTCAACGTTAGCTCGGACCACAATGTTAGCGGGGACCGCAATGTAAGCAAGGAACACAATGTTAGCGAGGAATTAAATGTTAGCGAGGAATTAAATGTTAGCGAGTCTGTAAGACACCCAATGAAGACAGAGGAGGCTGTTTTCATCCAGAAAACATATAGAGAAGAACACTTCACATCGGAATTAGCTACATGCTCACAATGGATAAGATGGGGCCAAGTGGAGCCCCCTCCAGCGTGACCTCACAATGGGTTGGAACGGTTTCGGTTTGTTAGGACTCCAGTGATCAATTTATCAATTCCGGGTCCGCGGCATCCGTCCATAATTGGGTGATTTCTTACCACACATTTATTACACAATTTATTATACTGATTTTTGGCCCGATAAAGTGACATATCATTAAAAAAACAAAATTAAAAATGTGCGTAGCGTTGAATGAGAATATGTTCAGGGGGTAAATCTCTCGCTTGCTTTCCCCCATGTTGAGCCGGGAGCCCACATGCACCCCACCCGCCCCCCCCGGGCCACAGCAGGGGAGTTAACCAAGCTAATTAGGAGTGGCTGACATGTTAAAGTGAGCAGTGGCTCGGCAGTCGGCTCCATCACATATGTTTCCTTTGTGGAGGGTGAAGTGGCTCCTTTGTTTGTGAATTGATGGCGTTTCGCTCTGCCGTCCCTTTGGGTAGAGGCACTGACCTGCGGAGGCCCTGACAGCCAGAGGAGCCTCTCTCTCCCTCCCTCCTCCTCCTCCCTCCCACCTCCTCCTCCTCCTCCTCCTCCCCTCCTCCCAATGGCTGTGGATCCAGCTGTCCCGCTCCCACTCCTCTCCCCTCCCAAACCTGCGCATCTCCCAGAGCTGGGGCCATGCGGTGAGACGGGCAACATCTGTACAAGAGCCGGCAGCCCCCTCCACCCAGCAGCCAGGAGCCAGGTGCCAGCAGCCAGCTTAAACGCTCATTTTGTGCCTCTCAGCACAGGACTTATTGATATCAATAGCGGTGCACAAAGTGCACACTCTGTTTTCTCTTGGTCTGATGCAGTAGGTGTGTGCGTGTGTGTGTGTGTGTGTGATTATATCCAGTGGCAGGCTCTTTCAGCCACCGATGAAATATGAGCTGCCTGGACACGGGCTAAATGACAATCTCTGCTGGATCCACTGAAAATGATTAGAGCCCGGGATTGACGTGGATCGAAATGGACAACAGGATTCGGGCGCCCGTCTTAAACAAGGATCCAATGTCTAATTTGGAGCCGGTGCAGAGATATTACAGATATTGCAATATATTTAATGATGACCTTACCATTTGTCATCATACAGTTTGCCCTTCCTGGCTTGCAAAACACAAGGTGTGTCCTTGAATAGCTCCCTCCATGTTGATAACTATAAACACTCAGCGCTACAGCTCCAGGAGAGATGGGATTAAAGGCAAGCATGCAGTTTACAATGCAGGGAATAGAAGAGTATATGTATATAACTACCTACAAGACTGTATGTATGTATGTAGAGTACGCACGTGGTGTGCAGGAGGAGCCAAACGCAAGACCCAGACTCGGAGTTGTGCAGTACTTTTATATTTATTGACGATACATACAGAGGAGAAACGGGAGTGAAGCGAGCGGGACGGGTGGCGAGCGCGGCAGGCAGATGCTGGAACCGGCAGGCAGGGAGAGACGGGCAGCCGGGTAGGGCAGGGCGATGATCGGGATCCATACGGGTAGTAGACAGGTAAATTAACAACAATGGACCTCATTCTGGAACGCAGTTAAGAAAAAGTTAAGAAGAAATTTCTTCTTAACTCCACTTACGAAGTTCCTGTGACAATTCTGGCATTCCTGAATGGTTTCTCATCTGGGATTGGTTCTTAACTGAGAACAGGATTTAAGAACGCGGAAAAGCAGTCGTAGAGACCTATTTGGAGTGCGCCCATGTTCTTAAGGGCTGAATTTATGAGAAATCATTGGTGATTGCGTTCACATCAATTCTACAGACATCCTCGGATGTAAATAATTATAATAATAATAAATATGAGAATATTTGTATCATTAACAATTACGTTTCACATGTATAGTCATGATTCTACGAGGCATCGTGATGTCCTAAAATAAATAAAAGCACGACACGAACACTGCAAATGGCAGTGAATAAATAAATAAGCACTAAACTAAATCACGTGGATATAGCCATAGGGGAATAGAATTGACATCTACATTCTGTGAATGAACATGTGAATATCCATAACTAAAATATATCATATGGGCCTACATACTACACATAATATACATAGTGTTATGTTGCAAGTAGTATAATAAGCACAGGAGACCGACATACGTTCAAGTGTAAGTATATTGAAGGTAAGCACGTAGCACAGTACTGTAGGTCTAGCTTCCTAGCCTATATCTCACGTGTCTTCTACCTCCTCTCTAGTACTACAACACACTACCTAACAGTAGAGCGCACCTAGTGGTGTAAACAGGTAGTGGACACAACATCCCCCCACAACGTAAAACAATTACTTCTCTCTATAAGAACCTCTGAAGTAATATGATTATTCTTATGTAAATCTATAACCATAGAACATTAAACCAAGTGATAGAAATGAGAAATAATATCATGGCTAGTATCAGACCGTAATAGTTAAATGCAAAATAATAATTGACTGTATTTATCAAAACACATTTAGCAAGAACATTTAAGCTCAGAAACATGACTTAAAAGGATACAGCAAAGTCCTGGGTTCTTGCATCTCCTGTATCATAGTCTTTTAACCAGTCCGGAGGTTTACGATCTCTGGCAGGATGCACTCGGTCATGCATGGTTCTCTCAGGCGTGCAGGGTTGAGATGTTCCAGCCAGCGGCTGCTCGGAAGGCATCACTGCTGCATCAGTTGCTTGAGTGCGCTGGTCTGCAGATATCACGGCTGCATCAGGTACGCGAGTGAGGTGAGAGGAATGCCAAAGTTCCCATCAGAAAGTCTGTATGTGCAGGGACCCACTTCCTTTTGGATTTCAACTGGCTTTGTGAATCTGGGATGTCCTTTGGGCACATGAGTCTGCTTCTTCACTCTTACTTTGTCACCTACTTTGAGAGTAGGCGCTCGTGCTCCCCTCTTTTTGTCACAGTATGTCTTGATCTGAGTCTGGCGGTTGGAGACCCGCTGGCGTACCTCAGCATCACTGTGTTCGCAGTCTGGCAATGGCATAACAGCAAGTTTGGTTCTCATCTTGCGACCAAACATCAGTTCAAAAGGTGAAACGTTCGTCATTGAATGTGGGGTTGCACGGTAAGTCTGTAGGAAAGCGGTCATTGTTTCTTTCCATGGTGTAGCTTGTACGATGGCAGCTTGCACACAGCTCTTTCAAGACTCGATTAAATCTTTCTACAGCTCCATTAGACGCTGGGTGATACACAGACACCTTGATCTGTCTTATGCTGCGGTCTTTGAAGAATGTGGAAAGGGCAGTGGAAATCAGTTGAGGCCCATTGTCAGTCACTACACATTCAGGGTTGCCATAACGACTGAAGATGTTAGCGAGGAATCCAATCATGACCTCACTGGTAATTGATGCTGTAAAAGCCACTTTCAGGCCATTTGGAATAGTAGTCAGTAAGAGCAATGGCATACCTACAGTTCCATGGGGCTGTCTCGAACGGTCCTTACTATGTTCCAGACCTATCTTGGTCCATGGTGCTGCAGCCAAAGGTACTGGCTGTAGTGGTGCGGCGAAAGTCTTTGCCGTGCGGTCCAGGCTTTGGCATAGCGTGCAGGCTGAGAGTAAGACTGAGAGCAAGGGCATCCATTCCAGGGAACCAATACAACTCGCACAAGCGTTGTTTTAGTCGTACTATGCCCTGGTGGTTCTCATGTTGCCAGCACAACTAATGTTTTCCGTAAAGAAATAGGCACCACTAAGCGCGACCCACGGCACACTAAGTCTCCGTGTACAACTCAGTTCATTTCGCATTTTGAAGTATGGTTGCAGTTCAGTACTCACAGATTTTTTGAGAAGCAGGCCATCTTTTTGAATCTGTGCGCGGCAGAGCAGAGATCTCTGTGCACGATGCGGAGGCAGATTTGAACTCAGACGGTGGTAATGGCAGCTTGTGCTGTGGAAAGCAATGCAACCAACTCGGCTCAGTCTCTGGTTCGTACGCAGGATCAGTAGGCAATGGTAATCGAGACAAGCAATCCGCGGTTTGGTTCTGTGTGCCAGCACGGTACACTACGTCATAGTTGAAGCACAGCAGTCGGGCTGACCATCTCGCGATGCGCATTTCCCAGCTCTATCAGCACCTTTAGTAGATAGAAGAGTAGTGAGAGCCTGGTGATCGGTACGCAGAGTGAATCTGTGCCCCCACAGGTACGTTCTCCACTTCTCGACTGCCCAAACACAGCCTAAGGCCTCTTTTTCAACTGTTGCATATTTCTTTCGGCCTGTGTCAACGTTCTTGAAGCAAATGCGACTGTGCGTTCAATGTTGTTAGGGTGTATCTGCGTGAAGACGGCGCCTACGCCATAGTCAGAGGCGTCTGTAGAAACGATGCTTGGCAGGGCAGGGTCATACAAGGCCAATGCTGGGCTGTCCACCAACAAACTGTTTCAACTCCCTGAAACACTTGTCAGCCGCATCAGTCCATTTGAAGTCTGAGTCACTGCGAAGGACGGCACGCAGTGGCTCAACCACAGTTGCATAGTTGGGTATGAATTTGTTGTACCATGAAATCATGCCCAGAAATGAACTCAAGGTGCCTGCATCGTGTGGTGGAGGTGCTTGTGCAATTGCTTTAACATGTTCTGTATCCGGCTCGATGCCTTGTGCGGACCACTAAGTGACCCAGAAAGCGCAGACTGGACTGTCTGAACTGGCACTTTTTATCATTGAGACGCAGACCTGCATTTGTAAGCCGCTGTAACACTCCTTGAAGTGCAGTGTCGTGCAGCGCTTGGGTGCGTCCAAAGCATATGATGTCATCTAGGTAGTTGTTGACGTTTGGAACACCTTGCAGGACGACTGACATCATCTTCTGAAAAGCAGATGGAGCTGACGCTAAACCATAAGGTACCCTGCAGAATCGGAAAAGGCCTTCATGGGTTACAAATGCAGTCAAATCCCTACTATCGGGATGCAGAGGAAGTTGATGATAGGCACTCTCAAGGTCAATTGTGGAAAACATGATTGACCCGGCAAGAGTAGAAAGCAGTTCATCCATATGTGGTAGAGGATGACTATCCACCACTATGGCTTTATTTGGTTCTCTGAGGTCAACACACATTCTTATGCCACCTGTTTTCTTCTGTATCACGACGATGGGTGAAACCCAGGGTGATGCGTCAATCACCCCAGCAGAGAGCAATCTGTTCAATTCATCAGACACATCAGATCTGACAGCAAAGGCAGACGTCGTAGCTTTTGGCGAACAGGTATGGCAGACTCAGAGACCTTAACTTTATGCATGAAACCTTTCACACAACCCACTGTTGGAGCTTGCGCTTCGGCTTTGGAAAGCTGCATGACTGGGCTGGAGGCAGGAGGGTTGCAGGCAGGTGAGGCAGAAAGCACCTTGTCACCTTCAATACGCAGCTGTCAAGTGCAGTTATCAAATCCATGCCCATTAGTGGAGTCCCAGTCTCTGTTACATAAAAGTTCACTTTACAGTACTCACTGTTCCTCACCACTGTAGCAGGCATGCATCCCAGCACTTTGATTGGAGTTTGGGAGTATGTCACAAGACAAGCTGCAGGCGGCTGTAGAGGCACTCCCTCGAAGTATTCCTCCACTATGCCTTTTGGCAAAACTGACACTGAGGCTCCCGTATCCACTGTAAGTGTAACTGTCTTTTGCAATGTCCCAGCACGAATGTCCACAGTACAATGTAGTTTTGCTGGTGACTCTGACTGTTGCAGCAATAGCAGAGTATATTCTGGTATTTCCACTTGACGCACGCTATGAGTCTGTGCAGCAGACCTACACACGCGCGCAAAATGTCCCTTCTTGTTGCAGGTTTTACACATGACTTTAATCGCGGGGCATTCCGGTGCATTAGCCAAATGCTTGTCGGATCCACAATGAAAACATGAGCGGGAATTTGTAGCAGGAGTGTAACTGGCGGTAGAATGGCTTGCAGATGAGCCCGAACGTGCATTCCTGTATGGCTGTCTACTCATCCCTTTTCCTTGAACTTGGACTGCATGTACAGGAAAGCTACTTTTAACACTAGTCATGCACTTCGCTTGTTCTCCAGCTGACTCTGTCTGACTAGCAATAGTGATAGCCTGCTCCAGTGTTAACTTTTCTTTTAGCAACAGTCTTTCTCGGATCCGTGGATTTGCAACATGTTCCACTAGCTGGTCACGTATCATGTCATCACAGCTAGCAAATTCACAAGTAGCAGCTAACCGTCGCAAAGCAGTCACGTACTGAATGATCGATTCATCCGCTAGCTGGACTCGTTTTCTAAATGTGTGTCGTTCGACGACAACGTTTACCTTTGGTGTGAAGTAGCCA
>PIJE02000970.1:126621-173236 GCA_002895965.2 Coryphaenoides rupestris | reverse complement strand
GTCGGCTGTCGGGCGTTTTGCACATAAAGTTTTTAACTCATTGCTTATACTAACGTGTAAACTGTGAAGTTACAATAAAAATACTTGACTACTTGACTTGACTTGACTTGAAGGGGCTGCTGCGGTCCAGCCGGGACCGGGACCAGGGATGGCTGCGACCTCGCAGCAGGAACCGGAAGGGGCTGCTGCGGTCCAGCCGGGACCGGGACCCGGGATGGCTGCGACCCAGCAGCAGGAACCGGCAGGGGCTGCTGCGGTAATGTCGGGACCGGGACCCGGGATGGCTGCGACCTAGCAGCCATCCCGCACATATCCTGTTAGTTATGATACTCTAGATATACTCTACATACTCTAGATATACTCTACATATGCAGTATATATAGATAGATGTTTAGAGAGATAGTTGTAAAGATAGATAGATACTGTAGCTGTATGAATAGAGATAAATAGATCGATAGCTACAGTATATAGATAGATAAGATAGATAGATGTAAAGATAGATATAGATTTAGATATAGATAGATGTTTAGATAGATGTGTAGGTATAGATAGATCTACAGATAGATTCATGTACAGATGCATTGATAGATGTATAGATAGATGAGATATACAGTATAGATAGATGTATACATAGATAAATAGATAGATACGTAGATAGATGCAGAGATAAACAAATGTATAGATAGATAATATCAACAACATAATGGTAAAAAGAAAGAAAGAAAGACACGTTATGTGATGTACTGAGCAACATTTTATTATATTCATATAATATATTATCTATTATATTTAGAACATTATTTTCAATGGGACAATCCTAATAGCAATTTCTGGAGGCTCTATTAACAAAACCACACACACACACACACACATACACAGTGCCATACAGCAGAGCAGTGAGGCCTGTCACTCAGGAGCAGGCGGGGTTAGGAGGCCCTGCTTTTCCTCCTGCTATAAGCCTCCTCCTCCTCCTCCTCCTCCCTTCCTCCTCCCCTCCTCATCCTCCTCCCCCCTCCACCACAAATTTAATCAGCACATCAAAACATGTAGGGGAAGACATTTCCGTGCTTGCTGAGCATATTAGGGATACAGTCACAGTGTTAACTAGCATTGATGAACTGTTTGCTTATGCAGTAATAATTAACTTCCATTACATTACTTTGTGTGATTACTTACTTAATTGCCTGAATTATGCATCAATTTAATATAACCAGTCTCAGACATTAGACACTGCTCAGCCACATAGTGTGTGTGTGTGTAGTTTCCGCACTTTAATTAAACGCACCAGAATAAATGAAACATTGCAGGATAGATGTCTTGCAGTGATTTCCTGGGTGCTTAAATATGCTATTTATTATAAAAGTAAAAAAGAATCACTTTCTCCTCAGGAAAGCAAACCACAAGATGCCAATTATAGTCTGCAAGTTGTTTTGGCATTAATATTAGCTGTCAGTAAAATATATAAATGAAAACAGAGTCCTCACCCACACTAGCTAACACAGCGTAGCCGCTAATACAACACAATAAACGGAGAGCGGCTATAAATCATCTTTCTCAATTATGCCCCTTTGTTATTGTTGATTCAAAATTCCTGAGCCTTCATATTGAACAGCGTTCATTTAAAAACCAAGTCCCCAGGGACGATCACAATGGGGGGGGAAATTTGACATTTATTTTCGTGTCCTCTTCTCTATCATTTTGCACACACTTAAACCGTAATACATTTCCATTAAGAGAGAAACGCATGGCCTTTAATGTCAAATGTGATATGAATGGCAACCGGGCATTTCGTTCTACTTCTACTGCGAAATCTATGTGCAGAATAAATGCAAAAACAATGCAACTAAAATGTATGAAAATGCCATTTAATTTATTTTATTTCTTTATTTTATTTGTAAGGGACAAGTACAGGGAACATTGACAGTTGCAGAAGCAGTGACCGATGCACTGTACACGTGTATTCTATTCTATTCTATTCTATTCTAGCCGGAGCAAATCTCCAACACCAGTGCCTTGGTGGGCGTTGATATTTTAAGAGTCATTAAGATTACCTGTTGCAGTTTTAAACTCTTAAAATCAGTGCGTGAAATAATCAAAACCAAGGTAAACAACCCTCCAAGATAACACACCAACAAACATACAAACAGACATGAAAAAAATCTAATCAAATCAGAACACAAAACATATTAAAAACAAACACATTTGGCTCCGGACAAAATTGATTGAACAAAAACCCTTGAAAAAGCGAAACACCTTGAGCTGTGTGGCGTGTACGCTGCATCATTTTAGTCAGATATCTCTCTCTTTCTATCTCTCTCTGTCTCTCTCTCCGTCTCTGTCTGTCTCTCTGTCTCTCTCTTCAAATTATCTCATGGGCCGGTTGAGGTGCTGAGCTGAGCTGCCGGCGCTGCAAGGTGAGACAGAAAACGACGCTGGTGCATGGATGCCTCACAGACCTCATGATGGCTTCCGTCTGTCATTATTTACATCTGACTAGTTGCATCATGTCAGCTAGCCGCAGAGACACTTTTCTGACGCGAGTTAGCCCCCCCCCCGCCCTCTCTCTCTGTTCCTCTATTGCTACAACCCACACCCCCCCATCCCAAAAAGAACCTAGCATGGTGCTATAGCCTTATTTCTTTGCTTGGCTAGCTCGAGGTGAGCCCTGGGTTGGCGCACCCCATCATCCAGAATCACAGATAGATCCTGTCTCACATCATGCACGCTAACATTCGAGTTGACACGGAAACCACGCTGGATAAAAAAATACAAAAAGCTGCAAACCGCAACTCAGCATCTCATTTGGCTTGGGGAAAAATAAATAAAATAGCAGCATGCAAGTTAAGTGGTGTCCAGGTGAATTTTAACATGTGATATACTGTAGGTATTCCTATTTGAACTGAGTTTTCTTATTAATGTGAATTATACGGTAGATATAAAGATGCTACGCGGAGGCAAATGTCATTCTAAAAATTACAAATGAACCCAAAAAAACGGTAAATGTTTTATTTTCGAAACAGCTCTACCCTCAAGCTCAATAGAGTGGTCATTTATCACCACGGTAACCATGAATCAAGCTACATTGTAAAATCAATCATCGATTCCGCATATTCCCTGGTTTTTTCCATCTCGGCCGAATAATGATCATTAAACTGACCACCGAATGTCAAAAAAATGGATTTCGAATCCGCCAGAGCGGTGAGAGTGGTGTCCTGAAGCGAGGAGGCTGTGTGGCGTACCAGCGATAACCATTAGCTAACGCTCTATAAACCCTGTTTGTTGGGGACGGGGGGTTTGTACAGGATTTTAAGTGGGACAACCTTGCCCCTGGAAGAGCAGCAACTCAGAGTCCATTCCCCGGCTTTGTACACGTGCTAGCAGGCGAGATGAGCATGTCTTAATGGGCCTTTAGCCCCATCATGACCGAATGAGCACCGGCTGTGGAGTGGACCTGTCTGCTGGGCGTGCGCGGGTGTACGTGTGTGTGTGTGTGTGTGTGTGTGTGTGTGTGTGTGTGTGGGGTTGTGTGTGTGTGTGCGCTGTGTTCCCAGTAGGCAGACGGTGCCGTATGAAGGTCATCACTGCAGTAGTCTGGGGCTCCCTTAGTGAGCCCAGGAGAGGCTAACAAGCCGTGTTCCCTTTGTACTCTGGCTTCTCCGATCAAGCTAAGAGCAGCGTTAGCGAACACACAGCCCGCGCAACTGCCTGAATGCCAACACCAAAAGATCCCAGCGATATTTCTATATATTTCTATATATACAGTGTATAAATATTTATAAATCCAGGGGGATATATATACCACCATGCAGGAGGCGATTCATAATGAAATGGCCGTTCACAATTACAAACTTGAATTATTCCGGCGGCGCACCATGATACATACCTGTCAAAAACAACACAAATGCATTCCTGGAAAAAAACAGGAATTGCAAGTGTTTTTTTGAAAAGCCAATCCTTGTGTAGGCTAGGCTAGGCCTACATACAATGAATAAAACAAAACACTATTTGCCTCTCGGGAGTCTCCAGTTCAACCGGAATGTGTGACAGTGTTGCCCCGTGTTATGGCCGCCTAATGGACAATGTAGCATTAATTCAGCTTCAGATGAACAGGCAGGACAGCAGAATCATAAATGAGGAGGGGACCCTAGGTGTATGAATTATGCATATTTCATTACGATAAGTCTACGATACAATGTGCGACAAAACAATGCAGAAGAAAAATTGGCCCGCATGCCCACGAGCGAGATATTGGACAATTTCCGACATGGTGTTGCGGCCGCCACCTTAAGTTGTGAAATTGTATTTTGCTTCCTCAAATAAGAACGGAGGCCACTTGTCGGGGATAATTGAAAAGACAGGGTCTCTTGACTGCCTTCCCAAAGAGCTATCATCGAGTTAGATGGGAATTTGGGTTGAATGGCAGAACGGAATTACTTTATTCCATTGATTTTCCTTTTCGAAAATCAAAGGTGGATAAATCAAAGGGAGCACAATTTACTTTGTCTGGCGGCGTGAAGGCGTTCAAGTAGAGGGAGCTGCGGAACATGTCAGAAACTATTATTTGCAATCATGTAGCCCTTATTAATCTGGGAAAATGGATAAATTAATGTGCACAAAGGCACCAGTGAGCTGCAACACGGTTTCAGTTCGCATTAGGGCCACAGGCAGCTGGAGACTCGGCCAGCCGCGGACGCTAAATGAATGGGAAATTACAGTAGAAACTTTTTCCTTCCTCGCCGTTTAACTTTTTGCTTGGCCCACAACCTTCTGAGGATTGCCGCGCAGCATAGTTAGCCGTAGATGTGTGATTAAACCGTTTGTGCCTGAAATGAACCTCACTGTGGCGTGGCATTAAAAACACGCATGCTTGGAGTCCTAGACTTGTATTTCCGGGAAGAAGAAAAAAAAAGAAAAGAAAAATACGAAACTTTTATTAAGATTGTGTCTCATTTCCAAATGACAAGGAAAAAAGGAACAAGGAAAAAAGGAAAGAAACTGAAAAAAAAAAAAGTGTCTGTTCTAGATGCGGTGTATAGAACAGCATGTGGTATTGGTAAGTACCTCTGTCCACACTTTATAATCATTACCTAGTTATATTATGGCCTCTGTGGCTTTTTAATGAACAAACCCCCCCNTTCTTCTAGGTGGGTGTACTCTGTTTAGGTGGGTGGGGTGGGTGGGTGAATAGTTTGTTTGTTAATAGGGGGGGGTAAAAAGCTAAATGGAAATACCATTGTCATCATTGGTGGTTGTATCTTGCACATTTCCAAATAAAAACTATTTAAAAAAAAACACTTTGACTCACTTACTTCACATGAACATTGTCAATTGATCCTAGTTACGCTAAACTGAACCTAAACTGACCTATTCGCTCGCATCCTCTTGAGATTAATCCTCAAAGTCAAAGAAAAAACAACAGGTTCACGACACACAACACAATGCTCCAATGTATATTTGTTATTTGTTCTGGAGATTGAGCGGGCAGTAGAATTAACATGTTTCTTTATCAGAATAAACTGAGGTCAGCCAACAATAGATCCCAGTGTTGCAGCATGTTTCCTATCACACCAACACACAACTATACTACACAACAACTGTTGGCCATATAATAGTGTTGTTTTACTTTAATGAGGAATACATATGACCAATCTAATCTGGCGAAGTCAACAATGACGTTAACATTCACTACTCTTAAAACATAAAATCTTCAGCTCAAACACTATATTATGATTCTCCAAAGGTAAAAGATCAATATACCTGTAGTTTATTTTTTCTTTTATTTTATTATTAATCTATAGTTTAATTTTACAATGGATATGCATAGATAATGAGCCCGACTTTGCTTGAACAAGTGATACTTGTTCTAAAAGTCACTCTTGTTCTCACTCGCTCACTCATCCTCTTCGCCTCTGAGGCTACAAGATTACGTTCTAAAAGTCAAGCTCATTACATATGTGCATTCGTGGAGAAAGTGGCTGTGTTTTAGCCACACCCATGAATGCACATAATGATGAAGACATGAAGACAGATGTGGACGATGAAGATGGAGAATAAGCCAGAGAGCTGGAAAGAATGTCCATAATCCTTCACAGAGAGCCACACTGTGAAAGGCAAAAGACAAAATTGAACAGAAATTGCCAAAACACTTTGATAGGTTTCATCTTAGAAGGGAGAAGACATTTGTGGCGTGGTTATCCCATCCTAAAAGTAAAGCTCTTCAATAGCATCGTGTTTTACTTTTTGACAATCAAAGTGTTTTGTCGAAAAAATGACACACCGGGAAATGTTTCCTTGCTAACCTCTTGTTGTCACTTTGACTTACGTTTGACATGTGGGCAGTGCAACCTTATCCAAATGGATTGCATTTATATTGTGCTTTTATCTGAAGCGCTTTACTATATGCAACGTTGCCCCCATTCATACACCGATGGCAGTGCCAAACATGCAAGTCAAACAGCCAGCTCGTCGGGAACAGTTCCAGTTTGTTGTCTTGCTCATCATAATGGTCATCTTCTTGGTGTGTGTGTGTGTGTGCGTGTGTGTGTGTGTTTCTGGTATGGGCGAGGGTACTGCAGGTAATAGGTGGGATTTTATTCTTGAAATAAACAAATGTACAAGAGAAAAACTAATTGACAAGAATAGAAAATATGTGTATTCTATTCATGGCATGGCATTGCATTATAGAAAGTGTTACACGATACAAGTGTTACACTATACACATGTACAAGTGGCTGGCACATTTCAGTATCACTTTCAGTCCAGTTGAACTCTGAACAGGTGGGTCTTGATTCTCTTGCAGAAGCTGGCGAGCGACTCGGCCGTCCTGACATGAGCCGGGAGCTCATTCCACCACTGAGGAGCCAGAACCGTGAAGAGTTGGGACTTCTGACTAATGTTTGGAGGTAGGTAGGGGCAGTTCCGCTGACAGCCTTGTAGGCCAGCACCAGTGTCTTGAATCTAATGAGAGTGATTACCAGGAGCCAGTGGAGGTCGCGGAAGAGGGGGGTTACATGGGACAATTCTGGTATGTTGAACACGAGGCGCGACTGCTGCGTTCTGAATGCGTTGTAAGGGTTTGATTGCTAAGGCGGGGAGTCCAGCCAGGAGAGAGTTGCAGTAGTCGAGGCGAGTGACGACGAGCGCTTGGACCAGGAACTGCGCTGCTTCACGCATGATGAAGGCCCCGATCCTGTGGATGTTCCTTTCCTGGCCACTTTTCCTTAACCTCATCGTGAGGTCAAGGAAAGATGTGAAGAAGCATAAGGACTTAGAAAGGACAACCGCGGTGCAAAGAGAGTCCGACCGTATTGTTTACACGAGGATCAGTTGTTTCGGTGAATGGCCGTATGGTACTGCTGCAAGGAATTGTGGGACGGCATTATCTTCTGACGTAGGCGGGTACAGAGAGCCGGTGAAGTGAGAGATGTGTAGTGTGAGCGTGACATGCTAACGTTGAACACCAGGCAGGCACGCTTTGCCGCATGCTGAATCCTGTCTCCGGTAGCCCGCGTTGGTGACCTCTCAACCTCCTGACTATAGTGGACATCAAACAGTGACTGGGTCTTTGTTGTCTGTGGTGTTGCTGGTGGCCAACAGGTTGTCCAGTTGCTGCTGCTTCAGCAGAATTGTCTCCTTGGCCCTGGGAATAGGAAGAAGAAAATGAGTTTAGATAAGAGCAAATAAAATACACACACATTGTGGTATGAAGGGGGGCGTGGTTTAGCGTCGGCAGGTGAAACAAGCGACGAATTCCTGAGCTTGACGCAGCTGTAGGGGGTGAGCTTGATTAGGAACGTATATATATACTGAAACGTGTTTGCTCTCCCCACAGTTGGAGGCTGGGTTCGGATGGAGATCCATACCCTGAGTCGACTCCGTAACCCCAAAGACGCCCATCTGATTAAAATTGATTATTCTTTGTTGTACCACTAGGCGATCTTTTTAAGTTCTGATTATTAAAAACACACATCGCATCACCACGACTACCGTCTCTCCCTCCCGGTCAAGAAGCCGACCTCAGCGACGGACGTGGCATTGTGGCAGAGACACTGCTCCACATGTTATTGTTCTTCTCATGTTGTGCTCATTTTCATCTTATTCTTACATTTTATTATGTTTATTTATTCATTTATGTTTCTCAAACTCATCCTTCTTTCCATTTGTATGTACTCCCAGCACTGGGGAGTTGCATTTGATGTATGACTTGTGCTATAAGTAGCAATAAAGGCACCAAAACACGCCGGGAGTCCTCGTGGGGTCTCACCTCTCGGGGAACTCGATGTCGTCGATGGTGTCGGGCAGCGGGACGCCCCGGGTCTCGGGTAGAAGCAGCACCATGCCTCCGGCCACAAACGCCAAGGAGCCTGCAGAGAAGAAGCGTCCACGTTCAACACAGTTTGGTAAAGTATGGACAGGAAGCAGAAAGACCCGCCTGGCTCTGTCTTCTAAAGCTTCCTCCTCTGCACCCACCGAAGATGATGAGGGGCAGCTCCAGCCAGATGACCGCCAGCCTGTAGAGCAGGAAGGGTGCCACGATGCCCCCCACGTCACACAACGTCGAGCACACCGACACGCCGAAGTTCCTGCATACGCGCGCGCACACACGCACACACACACACACACACGCCATGACACAGGAAGGTGGTGGTGATGTCACACACATCTTGGTGCTTTTCCACAATTACAAAAGAAATATCGGCAACAACTGGTTGCTTGGCGAAGAAGAACCAAGATGGCGGCCATGAACTTCACTCATGGAACTTCAGGTCACATGATTGACAGCCTCCCAAAATGTCTGCATCATTATCATCATCATCATCATCATCATCATGCAGGCTAGCGTACCTGACGAAGGTGGGGTAGAGTTCTGTGTTCACAAACACCACCATCTCAAAGCTCATGGTGATGCCCAGGCGTCCGATGCAGGCCACCGTGGTCTTCAGCCAGAACAGACCTGCATGAAACAAAGAAACAAATTAATTTGCCATTGAACTGATTTCAACTCCTGCAACTGTTCCATATGCTAGTAAGCACATTAAATAAAGACATTCATAATTAATAAATGTTTTCTCTCTGTAAATCCTAAGTTGTCACTGAAGCCAATGAATGGTAAACATGTTCTCAGTCACAATACTGAAGTTTTTTCCATTTGTACTCGGAATTTCTGAGTTCTCAGTCGGAAATTGCAACTGGAACGCCCCCTGAAGTCAGATTTCCAACTCGGAAAGACGGAAGAATCTCAAAAATCATTAAGTCGTACACACAGTACTGTCCAACTTCAATCTGTGGACACGTTGCTATGGTGTTTGTATGCCACCCCCCCCCCCCCCCCCACACACACACACACACACACACACACACACACACAAACAAGAGTGTCCGGTGCTCTCGACCACGCTGGTGACTTACTGTCAGGCAGGAGAGCGGTGATGAAGCAGGCCGCCCCGGCCACGATATTGGCACTGGCGAAGGGGAGGCGGCGACCGATGCGCTCGATGGTGAAGAGGATGAGGAAGGCGGCGGGGAACTCCACCAGGCCGGAGATGAGGAAGTCCACGTAGACGTTCCCTCCCAGTATGCCCAGTCTCATGATAAGGCCCTGGTACACCACGGCACTGGTGAACCTGGATGATGGGGGGGGGGACGGGTTCTTATTGGCTGTTTATAAGCCCTAAGTCCATGTATGGACGGAATAATAATAATAATAATAATAATAATAATAATAATAATAATCAACCAACAACCATTACATTTGATAATAGGGCTAGAGTTATCTTCCTCTGCGAGTCTTTTTAATTTACATTTTTAACATTTAATATTCAATATTTAATTTAACATTTAATAGAATGATCCCGATCGACCAAATGCATCCTTGTGGACCTGCTGAGAGCTGCTCACCAGTTGAAGCTGAGGATGAGAGTGTGTTTCCTCATCCTGGGCGTCCTCACCAGGTCCATGAAGGAGGGGGTGGTGGTCTCCACGTTATCGTCTCTCAGGGTCTGTTCAATCAGGACCAGACTATGAGCAATGGGCCCTCGTTGTGAGAGAGGTTTAACATCTCAGTGTCAGTGGAGGAAGAGCACACTGCATTGCATCCAGCTCTCTTGGAAATAATGGAGAATAGGCAGTTGTTATTATTATTACCTATTTCTACGCAGAATTCTTCAAACTTCAACAAACTTTTCTACCATTTTTTTTAACTTACATACTTCTAGAAGGCTTTGGCACAGAAGTATCAAAGAATTATGAATTATTATGAATAAGAATTAATCATGTAAATTCTTTCGTACGGGTCCATAATGAATGTTGTGTCTCCGTAAGCTGTCTGATGTTTGGCTCCCGCTACTAACCAGCCTTGTGAGCCAATAGCATGACAACGTTGGTATCACATGGTGTCGTCAGCGACTGAGTCAGTGTCGACTGAGTCTGAGTCTCACTCTACTTGACCATGAACTATGCAGGTTGTGTTGCCACGAACTGGCAACTGTCATGGAATGCCACACTCGAAGTGGAAGCCCTTTGAGATGTGAACTCAGTAACTAGGTACAAGAGTGTAGTAGTAGTAGGAGTAGGAGTAGAAGGAGTAGTAGGATTAGGAGTAGGAGGAGTAGGAGTAGTAGAATTAGGAGTAGGATTAGGAGTAGTAAGAGTAGGAGGAGTAGGGGTAGGAATAATAGGAGTAGGAGTAGTAGTAGTAGGAGTAGGAGTAGTAGGATTAGGATTAGGATTAGGAGTAGTAGTAGTAGTAGTAGTAGTAGTAGTAGTAGTAGTAGTAGTAGTAGTAGTAGCAGGAGGAGTAGGAGGAGTAGTAGTAGAAGGAGCAGAAGTAGGAGGCCTACCTCTATTTTCTTGGAGAGAGTGCTCTTGTTCTCCTTGGCCATGGCTTCGGTGATCTCCACCGCTTTGGCAGACTTGTTCTGGGAGAGGAGCCACCGAGGAGACTCTGGGATGAACCTGGGTGGTGGAGAGAGCACCGGTTACCACCAAGTCACCGGTTACCACCAGGTCACCGGGACGCGTTCCAGCAGTGGATGTGTGCTCATTATGGTAAATGGATTGCATTTATACAGCACTTTTATCCGAAATGCTTTACAGTATTGCCTCACATTCACCGACGGCGGTGCCAACCATGCAAGGTAACAACCAACATGTCAGGAGCAGTTAGGGTTAGGTGGTGTCTTGCTCAGTGACACCTCGACACTTAGCTAGGCGGAGCCCGGGGATCATTATCATTATTATTGTGTTATTAAGTGTTATTATCAGCATGATTATTATTATGAGGATGACGATGGTGATTTCCCTCACCAGTAGTAGGAGAGGAAGAGGATGTAGGGCACGGTGATGACGACCTGCAGCCAGCGCCAGTCTGTGATGTAGTAGGCCAGCAGGGGGAGTAGCAGGATGCCCACGCTGAAGAACATCTGGTAGAGAACCCCCACGGTCCGCCGGTACTCCACACCCACAAGCTCTGTGACTACAGACACAGACACAGGGGGGGGAGGGAGGAGGAGGAGGAGGAGGAGGAGGAGGAGGAGGAGAAGAAGGAGGGAGAGGAGGAGGAGGAGAAAAAGAAGTAGAAGGAGAAGGAGGAGGAGAATGAGGAGGAGAAGAAGGAGAAGTAGAAGGAGAAGTAGCAGGAGGAGAAGAAGTAGAAGAAGTAGAAGGAGAAGGAGGAGGATGAGGAGAAGGAGAAGAAGTAGAAGGAGATGTAGGAGGAGGAGAAGAAGGAGAATACGTAGAAGGATAAGGAGGAGAAGAAGGAGAAGAAGGAGATGAAGTAGAAGGAGAAGAAGAAGAATAAGTAGAAGGAGGAGGAGGAGGAGAAGGAGGAGGAGAAGAAGTGGAAGGATGAGGAGGAGGAGGAGGAGAAGGAATAGAAGGAGGAGGAGGGGGAGGAGGTGGAGAAGGAGAAGAAGGAGGAAGAGGAGAAGGAGGAGGAGAAGTAAATAAAATGTGTCTCCTCTCCTCAAGCAACATGGTCATGACATCACTGTCTCTCGGTGAAGAGGGCTTGTTTCCTCTCTGACTGAAACACCGCGAGGGGAGAGAGACCGCGAGAGGAGCCACCATTTTGAAAAGAATATCCAACAGGCTTACTCAGCACATATCCCACCACCCATCCTCCCTTGATGCCGAAGCCGATAGAGCGCTCTGAACACCAACAGAGACACGTAGTTGGGCGACACAGCCACCAGGATGCCCATGATGCCGTTAATCAGGTTGGACATCAGGAAACTCAACTTCCTGCCAAACCTGGACACAAGAGGGTGGCACACGTTGGTAGTCACCATGCAACAATATGTTTTATATGCAGAGAATATCATGTAGCACAGTACAGTAGCCCGAGACACACTAATCAGCATGCTTTAAGAATGTTGGCCTCATGTAGAATAATGTAGTGTAGAATCTAATCAGCAAAGGGTCGTCTTTAACATTCAATATTTGAATATTCTTAGAATAGGAAATAAGTAACATTTGAATTGCCGAATTAACAACAGTTAACATTTGAATATGTGATGATAAGCACTCCATACTGCCACACTGTACATTCCCCTGTATAGCTACTGAGGCACTCATCTGCAAATCAACATGAGCATTTACAGATCTCTGGCAAATGTGTGGCAGAAGTCACGTGTGAAAAGACAATTTAGAGGCCAGCCTGAGTTGTCACTGATGACTTTCCAGCTCTTGGAGCAAAATGCTGAGACTTTTCAGCTAATTAACATCGGTTGTCGACACATTTACAGATCCACAAAGTCTGAATACATATTTGCCAATTCCTGTGTACATTCATAAATCTCAGTACACATTTACAGGTTATTTTACACACGTTTTAAAATTGGCAGGACAAAAATTGTCATTGTGACAAAGTGACTTACTTCCTCTTACCATTATTTTTATGACCCTTTTATTACACTTCAATTATTGCCAAATTGTTTTTGCTGACTGAATATCCTATCTTACCTATATTTTTATACTATATATTCTATTTTTATATCATTTATTATACTGTAAATGTGTAAATCTGTTCTATTATTTTTTATTATTCTACTGCTTATTTCTCTATTGTTTTATTCTATTGCTAGGCAACCTGGCACAAGAATTTCCTTCGGGATCAATAAAGTTCTATCTTATCTTATCTTATCTGACATCACAAGTGGGTTTGTCCACTTAGATGTATGCTGACTAGATCAGTTTACCAGTTGGTGCAGTCCACTGGGTAGGCTGGTAGTCTGATCTAGTTACCACACTTGGGCTACTAATGGCTAACCACACTCACACCTGGTGGTTAAGAGGGGCCCTTTAAGACTATGGTGAACACTGGGCCCCTCATCAAGCTGCAGTCTGCACTTTTTGCTTGCTGCGCTCAAGTAGGTTTTCTTGATTGAGTCTCACGGTTCTCATGCATAAGGATCTAAAAGCGATGGCCAGGAGTCAAACGAATACACGAGAACCATGAGACTCCATCTAAAGGACAACTGCTGATGATTGCAGCCTAAGTTCTCCAATGTTACCATGAAGCGCTAGGCAGTCATCGTCAGCACACAAACCAATCACAACCTCCTCACCTGTCGGCCAGGTAGCCAGTAGCGATGCTGCCAACCAGGAAGCCCACGTTGAGCGTGGCCTGGTACATGTCCACCAGCCAGCTGTCGGCACACACCAGGTCAAACTGGGGACGCACACGACACAACCAGGTCAATGAGTACATATACTCAAGTACTGTACTTAATTATTTCTATTTTCTGCTACTTTATACTTCTACTCCACTACATCTCAGAGGCATATATTGTATTTCAAATTAACAAAATACAAAATACAATCAATAAATACATTATGATATTATATCAATAAGGTTTTATTGGTCCCCAGGGAAAATTCAAAAGCTACCCAGCAGTATGTTATGTATACAATATAAATATATAAAAATGCTCTTCACATTTAACATTAAAGCGGTGAACACATTGGGCATCAAATACATACAATTCCAATAATATAATATATTATTCTGAAATGGCTCATTAATAAGTGCTTTTACTTTTGGTACTATACTTGATGGTAATACTTTTGTACTTTTACTCAAGTAACATTTTCATTGCAGGACTTGAGTATTTCTACAGTGTGGTATTTATACTTTTACTTAAGTCAAAGATTTGAGTAGACTACTTCTTCCACCTCTGAGAAATATAAAAGTGAATACAGAATTGCATCAACATCTCCCAAAATTGTTTTGCTTGGTCGTCACTTTGTGATTCAAACTTTGAAAAAACTGATTACATTTACAAAAAATACATTGATTATAAACAAAAAAAGAACTGCAAATGTAAAAAAAAAAAAAAGTACTGTAAAAAATGACTTCATGACTTTTGCATTTGAAATAAAATACAAAAGAGGACACATTGCTTACCTCCGTAACAAACGACTGGCGGCCCTCATAGTCGTACTCCCAGCCGTCCTGACAGGAGGTCAAGGGGGCCCGGCTCAGGTTCACCTCCCGCCGGTCGCACGTCAGCCCCGTGGAGTTCCAGTCCACGTCGTGCCGCTGACACGTGCTGGCCACCGCCTCCCCCGAGCGGTTGACCAGCGGCACGGTCAGCCGCCGCGTCTCCGCCGCGCTCCAGCCGCAGCCCTGCCGGATGGCCGTCACGGCCGGGTCCCGGCACCAGTGCTCCGGGGTGAAGC
This sequence comes from Coryphaenoides rupestris, assembly GCA_002895965.2. Lineage (NCBI taxonomy): Eukaryota > Metazoa > Chordata > Actinopteri > Gadiformes > Macrouridae > Coryphaenoides > Coryphaenoides rupestris. The sequence goes on along the minus strand of PIJE02000970.1, from coordinate 158,554 downwards.
CCTGGAACACGATGCCCACGTAGACGCCCGCCCAGGGCATGGACACCATGCACATCAGGCCGAAGATGCGCTTCTGGCAGCGGCCAAACTTCCCCACCTCCTCCAAGATGTCGTCGAACGTGGTCATGGCCGGTGCGCAAAGAGCCGACGGTTCCCTGGATGGTTGTCGTGTTGGACGTGTGGGGATACTCGTTGTATTCTGTGCGCCCTGAGAGCGGAGACGGGATCTTGGCACAACAAGTGTCTCAACTCAAGTGTGCACATGACAAGTCCACCAGCATGGGGACCAGAACCTCTGCTGGTTCTTTTAAAACGGAGATGGAGCAAAGTGCCATCCCAGAGCTGACCTCTTAACTGTGGGGTCAACTGTGGGGTCAAGCGATGAAGCGTGACCACACATTGTAGCTCACCTTTGGACCTGGCGGCTTGGCACACATCAGAAACCCGTCCGGGATTAAGGTCTGTCAATACATGTGTGTTTTGTGGTCAGGGCCTTCAAGGTATTCTGTGAATAAACGACTAGATTGGATCAATGCATGCTTCAAATAAATGAAATTAAAGTTAAAGAAATATAGAAACATAAGAAACACATACAGTATATGTACACTAATTAATAATACAATTATTATAAGATATGATATATTTTCACTAATAAGCCCAAAACTATAATATAACATTTAATGCAAGAAGTCAGGGTGTTACAATGTAACACTGAAAACATAATTCATATTAACCCACTGCATCTCAAATAGAAGCACACCTCAAAGTAATCACATTACTGCTGTATTATATCTACCCGGTAATAATGTTACTTAAGATTATTTTGTACATGGTTCAAATTCTTTTAGATATCAGGCATCAATGCATTAAAAGAAAAAGCCTATTTCTATTTTTGCAGAAGACTAGGCAACTATTCTAGTGGTAACTAGATTAGAATTTTTTGAATGGAGTATATTTTCTCAAATATATTGATCAGCTGATGAGTCAAGAACAGTCTTTAACCAAGCTTTAATGAAATAGACATAACAGAATGAGATCATGTGGAGATAATATTAATTACATTTGAAAACACATTTAAAAGAAATACATTTGAAAACAAAATGTTATAAACTATCAGTGTGATTCACATGTTGTGGCACATGTAGATGTCAGTGGATGTAGATGTCAGTGGATGTAGATGTCAGTGGATGTAGATGACAGTGGATGTAGAGGTCAGTGGATGTAGATGACAGTGGATGTAGAGGTCAGTGGATGTAGAGGTCAGTGGATGTAGATGTCAGTGGATGTAGATGACAGTGGCTGTAGATGTCAGTGGATGTAGAGGTCAGTGGATGTAGATGTCAGTGGATGTTGTAATGGGAAAAGTCCATATAAGGCCTTTCTTTCAGCTGGCATTATGTTCCTTGAATAGATTGTCATTATGACAGACAAACTGTCCACAACTGGCATTAGGGTGACTTCTTCTTTGACCAGTCATAAAGATAAGCAGCTGGGGTGAGGGTTGGTTGACCGTTAAACCCCCTCAATGATTACCTCAGGAAACCTTGTCTGGTAAAGATAGGAAACTTCTCCTATACCATGAGTGGGGTGAAAAGTGTGTTTAAAAGGGACAGGTGAATCTCTGTTTGTACTCACTCTGGTAGAGAGGAGTCTGGTGAATGCATTCATTAAAATACTCTTAATTTCTACAAGTATTCAGTTTGAAGATCTCATTGCCCTAGGTGCAATTATTGAATTGCCACGACAATGTAGATGTCAGTGGATGTAGATGACAGTGGATGTAGATGTCAGTGGATGTAGAGGTCAGTGGATGTAGATGTCAGTGGATGTAGAGGTCAGTGGATGTAGAGGTCAGTGGATGTAGATGTCAGTGGATGTAGAGGTCAGTGGATGTAGATGTCAGTGGATGTAGATGTCAGTGGATGTAGAGGTCAGTGGATGTAGATGTCAGTGGCAGACACACAAGACAGCCAGAGCTCCCTTGGTTTTGAAAAGCTCTCCAGTCAGACAATGCAGAAATCTTCCTCGTCCTCGGTTTCATCCTCTTTCTTTTGGAGAATGGTCAAAGTTAGAAGATTACATTTACTATTTGTACTTTGTCGTTTATAATTTGTCATGTTTTGTTACCCCTGTTTTTAAATGCCCGTATGACACCCATTGCACTCTGAACCATCCCTGGCAGGAGGGATCCCCCACTCTGACGTTCCTCCTCGAGATTTCTTCCTTGTTAGTCGTTTCTTGCCCTTAGGGGGGCGGGGCTAGGGGGGTGTCATAAATCATGTTTGGCCCATAACAATCTGGCCTGTAAAGCCCTTTGAGACTGTCTTGTGATTCAGGGCTATACAAATAAAATTGAATTGAATTGAATTACAATGATTAACATTAGAGGACTACAATGGTTAAAGTTAGAAGGTTCAGTGCTTCAGGAATGTACTGTATCATTCAAAAGAGTAGACGTGTACAACCCTCACTAAAGATAAAACATCAGGAGTGCATGTTGTGTGTTGGTGGTCCTCCTGAGGTCAGGCTCGGCAGCAGGGTGGTGACGCGCTCCGTCCACATAAAGGGGAAGCGATGGCCCTTTATCCTCTCAAAACAACTGCGTGGTTTGCAGGGAGTCGACCGATGTTCATAAGACTTAGCGAAGGAATCTTTATACTACAGCACGGCTGGTGGCGTTTAAAGATAACATCCAGAGGTCAGCTAAATAAGTGGATGTTCATATTAGTTCACATTAGATGGCAACAGCAGTCCTTCTTGGGTTTCTTCCCAATAAGGTGAAATGGATGAATTGAAATAATTGAAATCTCAAATAAACAGCGGATATTATTTATTCAAATAATGCAACTTTATACATCAACTTCTCTTAAATAGGAAAAACAAAACAAGAACAGGCAAAAAGACTGGGCAGACTGATACTAGGTGGCCAGACCATGCTGTACCATGCTCACTGTGATAATACCCCCCCACACACACACACACACAACCCCTGACCCGATATTGTAGTTCTGCACTTTTTATGAACCATGGGCCAAATTCACTGACTCACATTCACATGGAAAGGCAAAGGAATCCAGACGTTTACGTTTTATTTTACTTTTTGGGATAAAGAATGAAAGCAGCCACATCATCTCTGCTGGACGGCCTTTAGGTTAGCCTCCACACACACACACACACACACACACACATACACACACACACACACACACACACACACACACACACACACACACACACACACACACACACACACACACACACACACACACAACACACACACACACACACCACACACACACACACCACAACCTGCGAGTTTCGGGGCGAGTTTTGGGTAAGATGAATAGGTTAACACATTAGGAAAAAATGCATAAAAAACAGTTTCCCAAACTATGCTTTTTTTATTATAGGATTTTGAGGCAAAGGCAACAAGAATCAGAATTTTTTTTTCAGCGTTTTATAACTTTTCTTAATTTCTTTTTGTATGTTTCAATAAAATTCCACGTTGAAAACGAAAATCATTTTGGCTTGGGTTTAAATGATTGATCGAATTGACCCAGTGAGTGAACCTGTAATAAGATTCCAGTCACACACACACAGATTAATATGTGAGCAAGCCTTCACGTATTGACACACACACACACACACACACATTTGTAGTCTGGACTTTAAACAACCCAATACTAACCCCTTCCATCATTGGCCCATCTTAAGGATGCTACAATTAAACTGTAAATCAAACAGTTAAATTCTTAAATAATACAATACAATAAATATAAAGAAAGGAGGATAAGATAAAATAAGCAACAACATGAGAACAGTGACATCAAGAGCAAGCTACCCCAACACCACACGTTATGGCAAAACACTGTTTAGTTTCAACTGTGAGCTTGTAAAGTACCCTCCTCTTAGAAAAGAAGAAATAATAACTTCTTTTATTTTTATTTATTTTTTTAAACCTCACACATACAAAGATCTAAAAATACCCTGAATGCTTAACCACAACTTTCGTTTGTTTCTTTTTGGAAAGGGGACAGTGTTTCCGACTTATAGCCAAGCTTGATTTTAAAGGACGTGGTCGTGGCGTCGTTTCAAATCGTCAGACTACAGGTGGACAAGGCATCGCCATTGATGAGGTCGTCGCTAAAACAATTCACCTGCACATGTTTTTTTTTTGTCCCTGAATACCTCAAGTGCTGAATCGTCTTCATCATCATCGCCACGCTCGGATCTTGAATGATTTCTTTAACACTTTAACACACACACACACACACACACGCGCGCACGCAAAACAGACCAAACCACATGCTTTTTTTTTTTGCAATGGCAAAAATCAATCCACCGAATGAGCGGATTCATCGGTAACCAACTAGTTTCCATAAACACTCTTGGTTGATTGCTTGTAGCATGTAGGGCGACAGACACTGTCGACACACACGCATGCACAGACGCACACACCCGCACAGCACACACATGTTAAAGATTAAAGAGGCAAAAAGGGAGTACAATCTGTACCGTTTTATACCGTACATTCTAGGAATACATACACCCCCCCCCCCCCCCCCACCCTACAGCATGTTCAAGCTGCGGTTCCAATTGCATGGCAGAGCGTGGATGTGCTCCATAAATGGATTCATCAAAATAAAGAGCAAAAAGATCAATAAAGAAGGAAGCGACTGCACGTCCAGATACATTCGTGTGGCACGCTCTTATCTCGTTCCTGACCCGTCCTGACATCCAGACATGAAATGACATGCGATAGCTATTGGCATTACAGGAAGTTAGCTCAGCGGAGGGCGGGGCAGGGGCGGGTGGGGGGGGGAGAGAGGTTTTAAATAACCCTCAACACACACACACATCACACCACACACACACACACACACACACACACACACACACACACACACACACACACACACACACACACACACACACACACACACACACACCACACACACACACACCACACACACCACACACACACACACACAGAGTGCGTGTAGTCGTGGTATAAATGCATCGACCGAGCCGAGATGCACAACGAAGTACTTGTGCAGCAAATGCCAGAGCCATTGTGGCACTCACCGCTATTATGGCTTTTAGGTGCGGGTGGAAGCGGGCGGGCGAGGGTACGGACTGCTAAGAAGGGCTTTTTCTCTCTCTCTCTCTTTCCATGCTGTCCTAGGACGCTCGCCCTCTGGTCTGGTCCTGCTGCAGGGCTCATCATTGCACAGTTAACAAACAAAACCTCCCAAACTTCTCACAGAACAAACAACCCCCAAAAATAAGAGAAAAGAATCTCAAATACAATTACATAAATTAAAAAAGAAATAACAATTCACTGGCGTGACGCCAGAACCGATATCAAATAAAAAATACAAAGTCCATATTATAGAACATTATCTTCCATGTACCATTCTTCCATGTATCCTTTCCAATTGAAGAGAACCAAAAGAAAATTCATTATTCTGTCAATGATATGGGATGCATTGACAAAAGAGCAAAAGCAGTGGTGGTGGGAGAGGGTGGTGGTGGGTGCTGGGAGGGTGGTGGGGTGCTGGGAGGGTGGTGGTGGGTGCTGGGAGTGTAGTGGTGGGTCCTGGGAGGGTGGTGCTCGGAGAAACCTATGTGCTGCTTGTAAATCCTACGTAAACAGATAAGAGTCCATCCAGGGAATCCCCATTCACTTTTTTTTGCAGGGACGGAACACCCGACACAACCCCCCCATAGCTGGCAGTAGATGGTCCAACCGCGCGCGTGTGTGTGTGTGTGTGTGTGTGTATGTATGTATGTGTGTGTCCATGACAATGCGCAGCATTATCAGTGGTTGTGACCTCGCCGTACGAGAAAACAACAAATCACAGCAGAGAGGGGAGACACAGCACAGCGGGAGAGAGTGAGCGAGAAAGAGTTCCGATTGGATGATGACGGTGGTGGTGGTGGTGGTGGTGTTGTTGGTTTCAGGAGGATGTGACCTCACACCCTTAAGAGGTCCTCATCGCTATCGTCGTCCTCGTCGTCCTGCCTCCGGCCGAGTGCCGGCGCCGAGTGTAGACCTGCGGCAGTGGCGGGGGCGTGGTTTGGTCTCGACTGGCCGCCGCCTCTGGAGCTGCGACTCGTTCCCTCCGATTCGTCCAACAGGCCGACCAGGTCTTCATCACTCTCCTCCTGTGTACGACACATTTTAGATTTAGACCACTCCCCCTGGCTCATTTCTGACAAATCAGAGCATCTCTTCCCTGATTGGTTCAGGATATCCATCACGCCTGTCAATCACAGGTGCATGACATGCCACATTATTGCGTAGAAACGTAGGGAGGGAGGGAGCAGAAAAAAAGGGGGGGGGGGGGTATTTGGGTTGTTTACTGTCAAAATATCTCCCTCTCTCGCTCTCTATAATCGTACTGGCAGCATCTATAGAGGGGCCCTACGATACCATCAGGTGATTTGCCATTACAGACCATTTCAAAATTGTCATCACAAGTGGGAGTGTCCACCCAGATGTATGCTGACTAGATCAGGTTACCAGTTGGTACAGTCCACTGGGTAGGCTGGTAGACTGATCTCGTCAGCATACATCTGGGTGGACACTCCCACTAGTGACGGATGTCACCGTGTCACAATGACCACTTCAGTCCCATGACAATTTTGAAACATCTTGTAATGGTGTAACGGGGCCCCTTTAAACCAGGTCACGGTTTGCGAGACGTGTGCGGGCCTCTGGGGACTCGCCTGCATGAAGACGCTGCGCAGCGCCGAGGAGTGGGACGGCGGCGCGGCGGCCTTGAGGACGCGCACGCCGGGCACGCTCAGCACCTCGTCCTCGCTGTCGTCGTCGTCCAGCCCCTCCACGCCGCCGCCGTGGCGCCCGCCGAATGCCAGCGAGCGCAGGCCGTTCACTGGCTTGGTGGTGATGTGGCCGTTGGCTCCGCCCCCGCCACGGCGGGACGAGGAGGCGGGGCCGGAGGAGGTGGGCGGAGTCTCCTGCTCCTCCATGAGCCACTCCATCTCCTCCTCACCACCCTCGTCGTCCATGTCCACCTGGGAGGGAAGGGGCGAAAGTTTAGGGCGGTCCAAACCGAAATGAAATGCCATGCAGAAATAGATTAAGATTATCTTCTAAATGAATATTAATAATTCTTCATTCCTACCTTGGAGTATTTATAGGAGAGTTGGTTTCCTCTCCTGCAGCAGGCCGACACCTTCTGAATCACCAGCACCCTGAACAGCAGAAAAGAATAGAAATGCAGATGAAAACACAAAAGCCTCCGCTAGGCCCCAGATATAGCTGGCGGTGACGAGACACACCCCTCCCTACCTCCTCTCTCTCTTGTAGAGAAGCAGCCCCAGCAGACAGAGGGTCAGCACCACCAGCAGGACGGTGAGCACCGCCCCCAACGCCTGGCTCCGCCCCGAGAGACTGAGGGCTCCGCCTCCATCCTGGTCATCCACTTCCTCGCGGTCAGCGGTCCTACAGTGGGCCAGCGAGGGGAGAAAAGGAGTTGGAAGATGGCGCCATTTTCAACAACATCATCAACAACAGTACAGCCAACCTGGATACTCGTGTTTGGATGTCAACACATCCAAGTCTTTCTATTAACGGTAGAAAGATTTGACCATTCATTTTATGCAAGCCATCTTCTCGAGGTCATGTCACATTAAAACGTAGCCTATTGCTTACATTAGCAACTTGTGCTGAACTTGTACTGCATTACAAATATGCAGCATACTAAATATTATGTTTAGAAAGGGATGACGGGCTGCGTGCTATTTTACTTTGTGTGTGCCTATGAGCATATTTGTAATCTAGTCAATATATTGACCATCCACTGTGATGGAAAAATCTCAGTTTTATTCTTTTCCAAGTTGCTTTCCTCTTCCTATGAGGTATAATTTATTCGTTGACTTATTTTTGTGTCATGGTGTGAGTGTTCCTTCTGCAGATTTCTTCCTTGTTAATTAAGAGAGTCGTTTCTTGCCATTAGATGGGCTAGGGCTAGGGGGGTGTCATAATCATTTGGCCCATAATATGGCCTGTAAAGCCCTTTGAGACTAACTGTGATTAAGGGCTATACAAATACAATTGACTTGACTTGACTGAAACTGCGTTGGCTTGCAGCTGCAGGTCATAAAGATAAGCACCGACCCTTTCCTCCCCCTTCCTGCCCCCCTTCACCCTGTCGCATTACCCCACTAATACCCCACTTTTTGGGCTTCACTGTAAATTTGTTATTTTATTTGTATTATTCTATTGTTTATTTCTCTACTGTTTATTATTCTATTGCTATGCAACCTCTGGCACAAGAATTTCCTTCCTTTGGGATTAATAAAGTTTTATCTTATCTTATCTTAATGTAAACATTTATATCTTGGAGTAAGGACAGATCCTCCCTGTTGGGGGGGTGAAATTGTATTAAAAGACTGTTACACTATGTTCGGGGCTCACTCTACTAGGGAGGAGACATGCATGCATGCATTAAATAGTCTTGGATCCTGTGACTATTGTGTGCTTCTTTGCACTCACGTAAGGTTGCAGACGGCGGTGGTGTGCCAGACGAACAGGTACTGGCAGCCCACCGTCTCCAACATGAACTCGGGGATGCCCACGCCGGCCGTGGGGCTGCAGTGGAACATGATGGTGGACGACACATTCTTGGTCTTCTCCCGGCCGCACACCGACTCGGAGGGCACCATCACGTCCAGGTTGGCCCCTGGAGGTCACAACATAGGGTCAGACAGGGTTTCTGTGTGGAGGAAGTGCAACCTGACCTTGACGGTATTTATATTGTACTGGACTTAAGTAAACTAATAAAACAAAAACACAAAATAATAAAAAAATAAAAATGTTAATAAATCAATAAATAACAAGCGATAATAATAATAATAACAAACGATAATAATAACAACAACAATAATAATAATAATAATAATAATAAAATAGCCCCCCCACCCACGCACCTTTCATGAAGTACAGGGCCTTGCTGGACAAGCCGATCTTGCGCTGGTAGTCCCCGTTGAGCCGCACCTGGCAGATGTTGGCGCCCTTGCAGCTGGTCAGGGAGGTGTTGGTCATGCCCGACAGCTGGATGTGGTAGATGTAGCGGTCCCCGTTGGGCCGGATGTCCCCGGACGCCTGGTGCTGGCTGAACACACAGACGGACGGCACAGAGATCCACCAGAGGGGCGCATGCAGTACAAATGAGAGACACGTTGACTGGGCTTGTCTGTGTGTACATACATACGTGTGACATTTTTAATGTCGGAACATATATTTTCGTAACATAGTATAATGGGCCTGTTACTGTATTTTTTTGGACAGCCCTTCTGTCTCTGCGTGTGTGCGTGTGTGCGTGTGTGCGTGTGTCTCTCACCTGAAGTAGAGTGCCCCCAGGCTGAGCATGGTGCCCGTGTCCGGGACCCGGATGGTTCCGTTCACCATCTCCACCTGGCGCTGCTTCACAGCGCAGGCTGCCCGGGTCTTCCAGCCCACGGTGAACACACATGCTGTCTCATCCACACTGCAGGAGGGAGGAGCCATCACGCATCAGCATGCGCTGATATAGACGTGGATATAGATGATCTTTTGTGTGTGTGTGTGTGTGTGTGTGTGTGTGTGTGTGTGTGTGTGTGTGTGTGTGTGTGTGTGTGTGTGTGTGTGTGTGTGTGTGTGTGTGTGTGTGTGTGTGTGTGTACACAGGTAATGCAACCCGCTCGTACACCACCACATGCGTGTTATATGCGTGTGCGACCCCTTCGACTCGGGGTAATTAACATTACCCCGTACTGAAGGAATGGTGGGGTCTTCTTTTTGTACAGAGCACAACAATAAAACAATTAAATAATAACAAACAGAATCGCAATGATGTAATGAGGGGCCTGAGATCCATGGCAGAAGACTAAACCACACACACACACACACACACACACACACACACACACACACCCCCCCCCCCCCCCCTACCTGATCAGGGTGGGGTGTCCCACGGTGTTGTCACAGGTCAGCTGGATCACCGTCTGGGCAGCGGCGCCGTTGCCACACACGGCGTCTCCCATGGAGTAGTTGACCAGGATCCGCTTGTCTGCGTGCACACAAGAGGGTGCAGGTTGGAATGCGTACAGAAAAAAGTTTAAACAAGAGACACGCCAGACTCTTTGTCTCATCTTTGGTAATCTTCTCCTTCTCTACTCCCACTTGCTTTGTAAATACACAGAATAATACGATGGCTACCAAGCATCTCTCGTGATGGAACCACAAAGAGGTCTTTCCTGCACTTTTCCCGGTAACTAATGCTGAATTTAGCCTGAAGTTTCCAGTCAACAAGATTTTTTGAAGTCGCAGACAAAAGCCCCAAATCTGAGGCATATCGTAGCCATCGAGTTAACGGTCTCTGCTGAACAGACGATCCTTGCTGCGTCTCTCCAACCACCTTCACGCCGAGGTCTTTTATTCCTTTCCACCCCGCCCCCCCCTTGTGTTTTTGCTACAAAGCAGCTCACAACAACTTGGCGAGCTAGCTTCTTGTGGACGTCCATTATTGGAAGCGTCCCGTGTCGGGGCTACAACCACTAACAGCACACCAAAAAACGAAGCAGTTGTGGACGTCGCCGTGTACTCCAATGCACTGATATTGACTTTTATTTTTGAAAGAAGAGGGGGCCCACCGGCGAAGCTCATCTTCTGCGTGTAGACGCGGCCCAGCGCCTGGGTGACCCCGGCCGCTGTGCGCCGACACACGGTAGCGCTGTCGGGGCAGTCTGTCAGCCCCCCGTGGACCGCCCAGCACAGGTTGATGTAGTAGCTGGAGGAGAGGAGGGGCAACGCACACCGTCAGTCGGAGGGGAATCTCAAGGTGAAAAAACCACAAGGACAAAAGATGTACTACACGATAGAAGCTCAAAGCTCAAGTTCAAATTAGTTTCCGTCTGGTGACGTCAAAAGCAAACCTCGCGATTTATTTATCGGGAAAGCAAACAAAATTTAGATGAAGAGGGATGTGGTGCGTTACAAAGTGGTGTTATGGATCCTGGTCCAAATCTCTACTGAAATGCTCCACGTTTCAAAAACATAGGATAAGATGAAGAAAAGTTAGAGGGGCTCGAACATCTTGATAGTGGGTGTGGACTTTGAAACTTACTGAAAAAAACCTCAAGAGAAAACATCAAAAATAAATAAAAGTAGGCAAAATATATAAATTGTATTATTTCAATAAGTTGAAATAATATCCCCCTTCCCCCGTGTCACACAAATGGAATTTGGACTTTTTGGAATTATATTCCAAAACAAAACAAAAAAAAACCTGCTCCTTTTGCTGTAAAGACTGTAAATAGTGTGTTGTAGTGATTATTTGGTTATTTGTATTTGTTCTGTTGCACATTCCACTGGGCATCGCCACTTTTTCATTTCACTGCAGACCCTGTATGTGTATGTGACCATTAAAGTTGTAGGATCTTGAATCAAAGACTCACGCATCGCCCTTGTAGCTGAACTTCCAGGGCTCGGTGAGCGAGGAGAGCGTCCGCAGGTCGTAGGTCTGGTGCCTGCTCACCAGCTTGCACTCCATCTTGCTGGGCGGGCAGGCCAGGCTGGTGGGCCACCGGAAGCTGGCCGAGCACCCCCCCGTCTCCGAGAGCAGCCGGGGGGGAGCCGCGGCCCGCCTCCCGGTCGCACGTCAGCAGGATGGACGTCTGCCGCTTGCCCGACACTGGAGGGCACAGGTAGGCGTGGGGGTGAGTACGCAATATATTATAGCAGGGGAGGGGTACGTTGAAGGAACAAACAAACATGTTGTTGTCGTTTTGATATTGTATATGAAGAATTGTAAAAACTTGAAAGGGGTACTTGGCTGAATAAATATTTCGGAGGGGGTACATTCGGAAAAATACATTCAAAATATGACCGGAGAACCCAGCCTTCACATGGGAGGTGTGGTCCGTTATTGCTGCAGCCAATATTATCCATCCTTACAATTTCACAATGGTGGAAAAAGGTGGAAACATCTGCATCTCCGACCGCCAGAGAGCTCGCAGTCTCTCTTTCGACAAATGGAATTGGAATTGGCTTTGGATAAAAGCATCTGCCCTAAATGTAAATGTAAAGCAAGTTGATACTCTCATCTCTAGGCCTGTCGCGATAAGCAATAAATTAATTAATCGCATGATAAATTAAAATGAGCTCGATAATTTTGCCGGCCGCGATAATTTCCATTTGCATGCTTGTTTGTTTTCCTCGTGTCTCTCTCTATCAAAGAGACTGGATGACAAGAGTTTTCACTCCGGTGCATCGGTCTCGACTGACCCCTCCCCCCTCTCGCTTCCTTAGCGTAATGAGGAGTAAACCCTCGTGTCGTGTCAGTCACTAGTCAGCCGCATGGTCTCTGTGTGGGGAGGCGGACCCCTGGCGTTACACAGAGTGCACCATGATAGCCCCGTGAGGAGTAGCAAGCCAGAGAAAACACTAGTTGAGATTTGGAGGAATAAAAACAAAGATGGAATTGGTTTCAAAGCCGAACGCGACAGCTGCCGTGTGGGAGCACTTCGGATTCAAACCGAATGACCGTGAACCACTTAACCTGTGCGAGCCGGTATGTCGCATTTGTTGTAAAACAGTAGCAACTAAACGCGCCAATACAACAAACATGCATCTGCACCTAAAGCATAATCACCCATTCCATTTAATTTATTGTTTTTGGTTGTCTTTGGTTTTCATTCAAGTGCATTTTTTGTTAAAATAGACAGTCCATTTTATTTATTGTTTTTGGTTGTTCTCCCTAGTACCGCTATCAATTAAGCTACTTAATGATGGGAGCTTTCCCTGATGGAACAGTGCAACAGTATGGTGGGGCAATAGTGCAATAACTAGTGGGCAGTGCAATCATCCTTATGGACTAAATTTTTATACTATTTATTGGAGGAACTGTGTGTGTGTGTGTGTGTGTGTGTGTGTGAGGAGGGGGGTTTGGGGTGTGTGTGTGTGTAATGGGTATAATGGGTGTCAGAGTGGGGTTGTGTGCGTGTGTAAGCATAATCACCCATTCCATTTAATTTATTGTTTTTGGTTGTGTTTGGTTTTTATTCAGGTGGATTTTTTGTTAAAATAGACAGTCCATTTTATTTATTGTTTTTGGTCGTTTTGTTTATTCATTTTGGATATGTAAAATGTCTTCCAGTTTCAGTGTTAAATATTCTTTAGAAATAAAAGTTTATTGATCTTTGAAAGGGTGTAGGCCTACTTGCATTATTATGCCATTATCATTATATTAGTTGAAAATTGTCTCAAAACGGCAATATTATCGCTTATCGCAATAATTTCTGGGACAATTTATCGTCCAGCAAAATGTGTTATCGTGACAGGCCTACTCATCTCCCTCACAAATTCAATGACTTTTAATTTGTTGCCGCCAGTTTGAGTTGTTTAGTTACACCCAAAGCAAATACTCCCTCATATCTGTTGTGCGACACAAACAAAACCCACAATTATATTGCTTTAACAAAGCAATGCACACATATCACATTTTTGCCATTATCTGCGTCACTTCCTTCCTTTTTCCCCAGCAAAACCGACCCGGTTCCAACACAATAGAAATCAAACCACAGCCACTACACTATGGTGTCCTGATGCACCATTTACTATCACTACACTGCACTACTTTACAGTCACACACACACACACACACACACACACACACACACACACACACACACACACACACACACACACACACACACACACACACACACACACACACACACACACACACACACACACACACACACACACACACACACACACACACACACACACCTGTAGCGCAGAATCCCCATTTCTTGTCCCGGTTGTAGTCGGCGGTGGTGGCGCACCACTTGTGGCCGTCCGTGCGTCCTTCGTCCGTGCAGCTGGTGTACACATTGTTGTTGGAGGTGAACGGGAACACGCACAGCTCCTCGTTAACGGTCACTGGGGGGGGGGGGGGGGGAAACGCACAGCAACACTCAGTGACACACTAACAGAAACAAATAAACACAATAATAAGAAGAGAGGACGAAAAAGATGAAGATGACAAGAAGATAATGACAAAGAAGAAGGCAAAAGACGAACAAGAAGAAGATGTAGAAGAAGATGTAGAAGAAAATGAAGAAGGCGAAGAAGAAGAGAAAGACTTATTATTGTGATTTTTATAAGCAGATAGATTGACATGCATGCATAACTTAGTGTGTGTGTGTGTGTGTGTGTGTGTGTGTGTGTGTGTGTGTGTGTGTGTGTGTAGGGGATTGAGTTGAGTGAGTGCCAACCTGCGGGGCAGGGGTCCCCTCCGCCGTACTTCATGAGGATGGCCCCTGCTCGTGCTTGTAGTCCAGGGTCATGGCCTGGCTGATGCCGAAGGACGAGGCCATGCCGGGCCCGGCGCCCGACACCTGGCACACGGCGCTGCCCTTGCAGCCGGGCGCTGCCACCGAGCCGCACATGTTGAGGTGGTAGGACCCGGAGCCTGGAGCCGGGACCTGGAGGAGGGGGATGTTGACACCCAACGTGTTTATTTGATACTTTACTTTTGATTATGTTGCAATGTGTTTATTAGTACCTGCCCTTTTTACAAGTACCAATATACTAGTATTCTATATAAACAATAACATATTATTTTATAACCCACACACGCACACACACACGCAATAATAATATAATAATATTATTATACACATATATATTTAATATTATATAATATATAATGTCAACATATTATAATACTATATTAGAATATACAAATCTGAAGCATATTATATCTAAGGTATATCTTTTTCGTAAGGGGAACTCCACGTTTACCTGGATCTCTCCGCCGAGGCCCGAGAGGTTAAAGGTGAACTGCAGCCGGGAGTCGGTGAGCTGGCAGCCGGTGGTGTGCGTGGCGTCGGGACACACCAGGGGCGTGGCCCACTCCAACATGAAGACACACCCCTGCTGCTGCAGCATCTGGGGGAGCCCTGCTCACACCAGGAGGGGGAGAGAGGAGAGGTGAGGGCTTCACAGTGTCCGTGTGTGTGTGTGTGTCAGCGTACTTACTTTAGTTTTGTAGATGCATCATTGATATATTTAGATATTCTTTCAACTAGTCTCAAATAATTCATTTTGAATTTCACAATGTAATGTAATGCTATAGCATCAACTGCCTCTATAAATACATAAATAAACTTGCCTTGCCTATATATTAAAATATTTGTTTGTTGTTGTTTGATGTTTTAATGGTGGCGGTCACGTACCAGATCCAGGCCCGCTGGCAGCTGAAGACTATGGTGGAAGTGTAGTTCAGAGAGGGGTCAGCAGCACAGGGGGTGGAGCTCTCGTAGGTGATCGACACCTCGTTGGTGGCGTGGTCAATGCGTGGGCCCCGTGGTCGTCCTCCCAATGTCCTGAAGAGGAAGGAAGTGGAGAGGAAGAGGGGGTGTCGGGAGGGAGGAAGCGAGAGAGAGAGGGAAATCTGTCAAATTACATTCTTTTTCCAAATAATCATACATTTTATTCATAAAACACATAAGAAGCAAAAGCTCATGTTAACACATACATTTTACTGCCAGGTGAGTAATAGCCATTACAAACAGTTTAAAATTTTCTTGTGACTGAAATTGTCATTGTGACATCACAAGTGGGAATGTCCTTCCAGATGCATGATGGATAGATACGCCTTCCAGTTGGTACAGTCCACCGAGTAGGCTGGTAGACCGATCATGTGATGTGATGGAAAATCCCTATTTTGCTCCGTTTTATCCTTTCCTAATTTTCTTTCCTCCTGCTATGTGGTATAATTTCTTCTTTGACTTATTTTTGTGTCATGGTGTGAGCTGCAGGTCATAAAGATACGCAGGGGCACCGACCCATTCCTCACCCTTCCTGCCGCCCTTCACCCTGTCCCCGAATGGTTTCATTGCCCCACTAATGTAAAATATGTGTATCTTTGAGTGGGTGTGTCTATGGGTGGGGGTGAAACTGTTCGGGGCTCACTACTTGGGAAGAGACATGCATACATGCATGCATGCAAATAGTCTTGGATCCTGTGACTATTGTGTGCTTCTTGCATTGAGAAGTCTCATCTGTCCTAGAAGTTATATACAATAAGGAATTGCCACGACAATCACAAGGCCCTTTCATGATATTCATTATTAATGTGAATACAATTCCACATGACTATTATGATAATTGTGTGTGTGTGGGGGGGTGTGCATTACTCACCACAGGTGGGCCGTGTTGGGGGTCCATGCAGACGGTGGTCCCAGGGGGGCAGGTGACCCCGGGGATGGGGTTAAGGGGTTCACAGATGTTGATGTAGAAGTCTGGGTCATCATCACTTTGGGTCAACTCGTCATCTGGTGCCATGACAACACAAATAAACTTTTTTGTCAACGTTTTGTCAACGTTTTGTCAAGAGTTGTTAAAGAGAGAGGGAGCTGCTTTTTAGTTTTTCTTGTTGGACTTGAAAACAACCAAAAGACCCTCCTCTCTCTCTCTCTTCCCTCTTCCCTACGTTTCCCCACCATTATTCCTGGAACCAATGCCAATCAGTTGCAACCAAAGATGAGTAATCTAAACTAGCTCATAGAGAAGCAGGTGCAGTTAACTCACAAATGACACTCAAATAAATGCTCTAATAAACTTTCCAACGACACCTTTTACATATTATAATACAATAAAAAATATGGCCTTTATGGATTGGACTGCGATCAGACGGGAGAGGGAATGACATTGGGTTGTACAAAGTCGTTGAGCAACAGCCAGATTAGCCACACTAATCCATTTAATTGGTAAATGGTAAATGGATTGCATTTATAAAGCGCTTTTATCGAAAGCGCTTTACAGTTGCCGCACAGTCATACACCGACGGCGGTGCCAACCATGCAAGGTAAAAACCAACACGTCAGGAGCAGTTAGGGCAGGGATGGGCAACTTTAATGATAGAGAGGGCCACAAAAATGTTATCATCACTACCAAAGGGCCACATTGTGACCGTGCACTTCCACTATAAGATACTGTAACCCAGTGGTCATCAACCTTTTTAAGCCCAAGATCCCTGACCTCGGCCTTGGTGAAAGGCTGAAGAGAAAGAGGCAGCCCAGTCTGTATTTCCAACTTGAGGCCTTTTATTTAGGCTAATTTTATTATATGAAGTCAATTTGAATTTGATGCAACCAAGAACAAATCATTTGAGTAAATTATTTATATATAAGTAATTAAGTAATTAATATGTGCCATTGGTAGTCCCCACGAGTCACTGTCCCTAGATCTGGCTTTCAGCTGTCATTTTGCAAATGAAACATCTCCATGTCAACTCCACTTGGCAAAGCGAAAACGTGATGGAATTGATCTGCTACCTGTTCTCTATCAATGGACATGAATGAGTTTGAAACGAATGCAGCAATATTGTCCATGACGTCACTTTGCTACGCTGAAAAAAATACAACTGGGGCGCTTTTAAAACCAAACATTAATCTGGCACAATGTATAAATAATATTAATAATAATAATATAATAATTGTGGTATGCGAGGGGGCGTGGTTTAGCAGCGGCAGGTGAAACAAGGGGGCGGAGCGGCAAAGGGGATGAGTATAATGATCCTGATCATATTTATTAACACCTGGTTACTGTCCCCACAGTAGAAGGCTGGGGACGGATGGAGCAGCAGGACCCGACACGAGGCCGACTAAAAACAATATTAATATTATGTTCCTTATGAAGCCAATGGGCGAGCCTCATTTATAATTATAGACTGTTCCGCATTATCCCGACTGCCACTGACTCAGCACCTTGGCCTCTTCCCTGCAACTGCACATTCAGGTGATTAAGATGCAAAGGCCATGTCCCAGAGAAAATCGGTATCCCTGAGTTTACTGCAGTAAGCTCAATGCGCAGCGCAAAAAGCACTAGCGCTCCAAGCACTTCCCGCGGCTCATCCATCGGATCTCAGTGTGCGTCTGTAAATCCCCATAAACTGCGTTCACTTCATCCAAAAAGCTTCCTATGACTGAGAGACCTGTTCCCTCCTGAATGAGATTGGTTGGCTACAGGCTGCAGCTCCTTCGAGGGAGCGCCCTCTATCAGTAGACAATTATAATTACAATTGGACTCTTACGCTTGCTTCCAACGCCTGTGAAACCAACAATTTATTGATATTTGGAAATTGACTCGCGGGCCACACTGGATGAGGACGCGGGCCGCATGGGGCCGCCAGTTGCCCATCCCTGAGTTAGGGTTAGGTGGTGTCTTGCTCAGGGACACCTCGACATTTGGCTAGGCGGAGCCTGGAGATCGAACCAGCAACCTTCCTGTTGCCAGACAACCGCTCTTACCTCCTGAGCTACTGCTTGCCCATTTACATTTTACATTTAGGCATTTGGCAGACACTTTTAACCAAAGCGACCAACAAAGAGTACATTTGTTGAAGGAGACAGCAATACATCTCTATGGTATATAAAGATAAAAAGTGTCTTCATTCATGAAAAAACTAATGAATGAGAAAGAAGGGAGGTTTCTAAAGAGCTGCAGTAGTTGGATGTAGTGGTGGTGGTGGTACGGACCTGTGGCGGTGTAGTAGCCCGTGGCGTGGATTAGGGGGCTCAGGTCAATGAGGGAGGAGCCATTCTGGACGGTGCACGTCACCTGGGTGGTGAGAGAGGAACAAACAGATGGAGATAGAGGAAATAGAGAGAAAGAGAGACAGGGATACAAGGACAGAGAGAACAACAGAACGATGAAAAGAACAACAATAAGAGATAATGATATTTAACTTGACTGTGTGAAGGTGCTTTTGAAAACATCCCCCCCCCCCACACACACACTTTGCACAGAGCAGTTTTGTGATTAACCTGGTCCAACTGGCAAGTGCTGCTAATCAGTGACAGTGGAAGCTGCTACTGACGTACATAATACATTATACATTATACGTGTATATGCCATCATATTTGGAACACACACACACGCACACACCACACACACACACCACACACTCACCGGCCGCTCACAGACAAGGGGTGTGTGCATGGAGAAGAAATAGGTGCAGGTGTCGGCATCCGAGTCCACGAGGACGGGCTTCGTGGAGGCCAAGCCCAGGCCTGCAGCCCTGGAGGAGTTGCACACACATCACACACTCAGAGGTGGCATCTAAAAGCACAATTAAAAGCCATTCACATTACATAACTTTAGTGAGTGAGTGAGAGAGAGAGTGAGAGAGAGAGTGAGAGAGTGAGAGAGAGAGGGCGTGCAGACCTGCAGATGAAGCTGATGATGCTCTTGTACTTGAGGGCGGGGTTGGAGGGGCAGGGGTCCCCGTCCTCGTAGGTGAGCTCCACCACCTGGTCCACGTAGGACAGCTTCCTGCTGAACCGGCCGCCGCTCACCGCACTGCCCTTGTCCTTGATGCACACGCCTGACGCACGTGCACGCACGCACACACACACACACACACACACACACACGCACACGCACAAGTGACGGCTGCAGTGAAACAGTGCCATGGGCAAGAGGACTCAGATCCACGTGGTTATGATGACCAACTAGGGGAAATAATGTATACAAATAAACAGTCCTCTCCTCAAAAGGGTTTATGCAAGCAAGGCTTTCAAGTTACAATCCTGTTTCCTGTAAAATCTGTATCGTGTCATTCCCGTTTTACCGTGTGCACTTTGTATAGTTTAATTTTCATTTTACTGTACAGTTTGTACGGTGTCATTCTTATTCGACTGTAGTTTGCATAAGCTACAGTAAAACAGAAATTATGTTGTACAGTTTTACTGTACATTTTGTTAATTTTGTTAATCTCATTTGTTTTACTGTACCGTTTGTACAGCTTAATTCCTGTTTTACCGTACAATATGTAGTTTAGTTTCCGTTTTACTGCAGTTTGTACAGTTTCATTTCTGTTTTTGATGTACTTTGTACATTTCGTGTTTTACTGTGCGGTTAATTCTACTGTCTACTAGAATTCCACTGTACAGCAAAAAAACAAACGTCCATGAAGTCCCTGTTGGTAGTGTAACTGTGCAGCCAGCCGGTGCAGTGACGCACAGCTTCCAGTGGTGCGTGTCACCAGCCAGCCTCATGGCGCCTTGTGTAGACGCGTCAAAGTCCACACCTCAGCACAACACAACTAGCCGTTAGCCATCCCCCCCGACTAAAGCATCCTCTTCCGTGCGTAATGACAAGTGACGTAAAGTACGGCCGATTGAAATGGACATCGTGTTCTAACGACCTGCGGTGATTAACAGGAAGGGTCACTGTGGTGCAGCGGTTGTTTTTGCGATTTTTGAACGGATTTCATGAAGGCTGTTGGTCCTGTCCGGGTCCTGCCCATTCCATCAACCTTGGCGGGAAAGGAGGGACTGGTCTCCCTGCTACGGTCGGGGTGCCGGTACCGCGGGGTGATGCCAGCCGAGTGCAACAGACTCAAGAACAGCTTTTCTTCCCCCAAATGCGAATCCACTTGAATGAGCCACTTGAATTAAGATCTTCCATCAGATCTTTAATCACCTCATCAATCATTCTATTAATCGGTTAAACTTCAAATTGCTTTCTTTGCTTTGTTCCATGTTTTTTCTTTATTTATTATATTAATTTATATATTCATAGAAAATATTAGATTTATATATTATTACATATTAAATGTTACATATTTAATTTAACTATTCAAATAGTTTCTACTTAATTTACTCAATCTTGGCTATTCTCCACCTCCATTCTTTCACTTTCACTTTTTGTGGGAATGGGTAAAAAAAACCAAATAAGCAAATAAATAAATAACAACTCTTGAACATCATTGTACCCATTCTCATACTGTGCAACCGCGTCACACTGAATGCCAAGTCATCCACAGATCAACAGACAAGAGATGAGAGCGGGCTACACGGCAACTCTGTTGCCGTGGGCGACCAGGTGAGCAGGCTGATGGTGGGCTTGTGGTGGTGATGAACTGGGTGTACCTGTGCCAGCGCTGCACCCGCTGTGGGTTTGGTTGTCTCCGCAGATGTTGAGGCGGATCATCTTCTGGGGGTCCTGGTGGTCGTAGATGGTGTAGCCCCCCTCCACAAGCAGGGGGTTCAGGTCGAACAGGTGCCCTGGATGGTGGGGAACTTTTGTTAATATGTTTGTTCAGGGGAATTTTGATACATGCTCTGTATGCATATGCTATAAAGCAGTACTGAGGCCGGATATTCAAATATTCCTTTGTTAGGTAGGTACTCCATTCTCAATTCAGGAATCAAATGCTTCGTACTGCAGGTAGTAGGTTAGGTTACATTTTGTCCCAGTGGAAGAGAAAAAGAAAAAATAGGTGTGAGACATCCGGCGTCTACCTACTAATAATAATGTGTTGGTCATTTAATAAACCTGAATGGAACAGGGAGCAATGTTTTCTCCTTTATGGTGATCAGTCGCCGACAACAGCGCCTGTGTGATTCCTCTTTGGGTGAATATCGTATAGTCCTGCCGTAAAAGTTTATCAAAACCACCTATTTGCATTATGATAATTAGGAGTAGGCCTACGGCCATACTACCAAGGGTTTGGTCATTTCCCATAGGGTTTAATGTCAAAAGGCAGTGCCCAATTTCTTTTCGAAAAGACGGACAGTATGACCAGGCCCTTAAGACCATTTTCCGTCCATCCTGACGGACAGTAAAGTGTGTGTGCGTGTCTCTGACCTGTAGCTGGGTTGGCGACCCTACAGTCGTCGTGGAGGCTGCTGTCAAGGGGGCAGGCGGCCACCGTGAGCCACAGGAAGTTGTACACACAGTCCTCGATGGCCGAGATGAGGATGGGCCCAGAGTCCTGGATGAGAGACAGAGACGGAGGCAGAGAGAGAACGCGAGTCAGGCAGGGGAGCATGCAGATGTAATGTGATGTGACAGTGTGGTACAGAATACACCAGCCCAGGATGATCACGGCCCAAATCATCTGGCTTGGCCTGCGCCTCGAGTAGTCCTGTAATGGCTAGTCAAGTTCACGCCTGGTGGTACAATGGGTCTCCTTCAAACCAGGGCCGGGTTAGTCCTAGCTGAAAGGCTTTGCGCGAATGGTAAATGGATTGCATTTATATAACGCTTTTATCCAAAGCGCTTTACAGTACATTCACCCATTCATACACTGACGGCGGTGTCAACCATGCAAGGTAACAATCAACACGTCAGGAGCAGTTAGGTGGTGTCTTGGAGAAAAAAACGAAGCCTTTGAATCCCGATTTGAGATTTGGATACCTACCTAGCGAGCAAATATCTGAATATTAGGAATATTCGTGCTCAAGCCTTGCGGCCGACCCTAGACACCAGTCGCTACGTACCACTTTGTCCTTGTCGCACTGGAAGCGGATGACGGCGCTCTTGTTGCGGATGCCGTCGTGGCAGTGCTCGCCGCGGGTGTACTCCAGCTTCAGCACGCCACGCTCGAAGCTGGGCGCCGCGCTGGCCTCGCCCAGGCCCACGTACGCCTCGCCGGCCTTCAGGCAGGCGGCCGCGCCCAACGGACACTTCCACGGACCTATCGCGGTGCGAGATAAGGGGAGGAGGCGGAGCCAAAAAGTTACACCTTAAAAAAAAATCTAACAAAAAAACTGCGATATTCTCTACAAAGCAGGCATTTATGACCTCCCGAATCATTACAGTAGGGATGGCTTATCGTGCTGCCAGGAAGACCTGAGAGGGCCACGTACCACCCTGCGGCACCAGCGACCGGCACACGTTGATGTAGAAGCGCTGCTGCTGGGTGGTGGTGGTGGTGGAGGAAGAGGAGGAGCCGGGTGGGGCGGGCTCCACCACCCAGTTGGTCTTATCCATGGCCAGGGAGGACAGGTCGTAGGAGTGGCCCTTGCCGTCGCTGAGAAGACGTACGGTTAAGACAGGCAGTTAAAGTGACACGCGTAGAGAGACCACCACCAACCATCCTAGCATGAATGCCGACGCGTGTCTTACTTGTAGGAGCAGGTGGCCGTCTTGACGGGGACGCAGGCCAGAACTGTGGGCCAGCTGAACATGTAGGTGCACTCTGGGGTCTCCTTGATGAACTCTGGCGCCCCCTGCAGTCGGACGGACGAGTGACACGCCATATGAGACCACAAACCCGGCCGTCACGGTTTTTTTTCACATGGGACAGTGTGTGCGCGTGTGTGCGCGTGTGTGTGTGTGTGTGACGCACGGGATTGCGGTCGGGGTGGCAGGAGAAGTAGACCTCGGTGGACCGATTGTAGATCTTGTGGCAGGTCTCGCCCATGGTGTAGTTCAGGATGAGCTGGTCCGCCACATAGCTCAGCTTCTGAGACGCCAGGCCTGCACGCACACACACAACACACACAATTAATATTCATGCCATTCCGTCACTCAGACACCACATCGCTGTTGGGTGGGTGGGGGGGGATTCGAACCGGCAACCTTGGAATCTGAAGAGGAACATTAAATAACGCTACCGTGTCCTTAAGGCATTAGGACCAGAAGATACTGGGTGTTTCATCCCCATGACATGGCTGCAAGTCGCTTTAGATAAAAGTGTGCTGCCAAATGACCTCTAGGTCAGTTGTGCGTCATTGATCGGAAAATGTCATTTATTTAAACCAATGATGACGACAACGATGACGTAATAACACCTTATTCCTATAGCACATTTCAAAACAAAAGAAATTGCTTTAAAAATAAAAAAAGTGGTTTAGAAATGATTGCATCACAATGGCCAATGAATGAATGAATGGGTGAGCGAATGAATGAATGAAGGAATGAGTGAGTGAATGAATGAGAGTGAATGTCAGAATGAATGGGCGACTGAATATGATGAAGGGGCTCACCCGCTATCTTGTGGGCGTCCCCGTCCGCCTGGCAGGAGGCCACGCGGTCGTCGCCCGTGTCCTTGTGGGTGCAGACACCGCGCTGCAGCCCGCCGCACACCGACAGGTGGTAGGTGTACTTGCCGCTCTGCACCGGGAAGTCCCGCCCCTTCAGGGAGCTCAGGTCAAACATGTGGCCGCTGTGGGGCTCCTGGACCCGGCAGTTTTCTCCTGCGTGGGGAGGAGAGAGAGGGCGAGCAATTCATTCATTTGTTCGTTCGTTCATCACGCGGTGAAATGATTGCTTGGGCTGCTTTTTGTTTTATAGGTTGTCGTCCTCATCCTCATCTTCCAAATCATGCTATGATCGCACACGGGTACGCGCGCGCACACACACACACACACACACGCACGCACGCACGCACGCACGCACGCACACACACACACACACACACCCACCTTGGGACTTCTTGATGGGACAGGCGCTGGATGTCCTCCAGAGGAACACGTACTCACAGCCATCTTGGCGGTCAAAGACCACGGAGCCCTTCAGGTGTAGACACACACACACACACACACACACACACACACACACAAAGATATGCTAAAAACATGCTAAATAAGTCCAGACTCCATCCGAATGAAGGCCGCCAGCTGGGCCGCATCGATGTGGTCAACCGACTCATCACACTGGATCTAAAACCATGTGCACCTGTCCTCATCCTGTTCCGGCTGTTTTACAGCATCCACAGACAGGGCAGACACTCCCCTTGCCACAGTATTAGCACCCAGTTGTACATCGCCAATAGACAAAATTTTGTTCTTACTTTTATGGTCCTTGAATAAAGTTTCGCCTCTTTTACAACTCCGCTACCGTTACGACGGCATCACTAATCAAACTAGACAGCAGCTAATTTAAAGCTGATTGGCAAATAATCATTTTGTGTTAGAAGGGGGTGGGATGTCTGTGGATTTGATTGGATAAGATAAAATAAGATAAGATAGAACTTCATTAATCCCGAAGGGAAATTCTTGTGCCAGGTTGCATAGCAATACAGGATAGAAATGTAAACAGGTTTACCGAGTGACTTTAAAAAAATATATATAATAATTAGTGGTGGGACTCGATTAAAAAATGTATCTGTTTTAATGCGTTATTTTTTCGGTAATTAATTAATCGAAATTAACGCGTTAATGTCCCAGCCCTAATAATAATTCAAATTTGTACATTTTGTTTTAACCTTCCACGAGCCACTCAGAAACTGGTGGGGAGCTACTGGTGGGGAGCTACTGGTTACTGGTGGGGAGCTACTTGTGGGGAGCTACTGGTGGGGAGCTACTTGTGGGGAGCCACTGGTGGGGAGCTACTGGTAGGACTTTATTAATCCCGAAGGAAATTCTTTGCTTTCCTGATGAGCTTATTGAGTCTGTTGGCGTTGGCTGCCTTCACCCTGCTGCCCCAGCACACAACAGCGTAGAACAAATAGTAGCACGGCGGTGGCGGTGGGGTGCACTTACAGGGTTGTCGTCACACTGGAAGATGAGGCGTGTGGAGTAGCGGCTGGCAGCGCCACATCGGTCCCCGTTGTGGTACACGATGGTGACGGAGCCGTCGTCCGCCACCCGGGGGCTGGACTGCACGTAGCCCAGGTTTACCTTGGCTCCGTTCAGGCTGCCGCAGGCACCCAGTGGACCAACTGAGAGAGGGCAGAAAGAGGCCGGGTTACACGAGTTAGTGTCTCTCTCTCTGTGTGTGTGTGTGTGTGTGTGTGTGTGTGTGTGTGTGTGTGTGTGTGTGTGTGTGTGTGTGTGTGTGTGTGTGTGTGTGTGTGTGTGTGTGTGTGTGTGTGTGTGTGTGTGTGTGTGTGTGTGTGTTGTGCACACCGGGGCAGCCTTCGACTGGGGGCAGGGGTTTGCAGACGTTGATGTAAAAGCTGCGCGTGGACGCCTGTGGGGACGTATCTATGGCAACCCAGGGGCTGTCGTCCGCATCGCGGGTCAGTTGGCTGAGGTCATACTCGTTGCCGTGGGAATCTGTTTGGATTGGAAAAAAAAAAAAGTTAAATAAAGTTACACATTGCAGGTGTATTTCTTTAAACCAAATATTTATTAGAACAAATCCAAAACAATAATAACATACTTTAATTATATGGCACATTTCCAAAAATATAGTTCCAGTGCTTGACAGAGAAAACTGGTATAAGTGCAAATAAAAAGGTTTACAAAACCACAGTAAAATCCTAATAAAAAAAAAAACAAATGCATGCACGCGGGAAGAATAGCAACAGCAGTTTCTTAAAAGAAAACACAAACCCTAAAGCAACACATTTTAAGATGAAAAGTGTACTGTAGTGTCGTGTTGCGGCCTCTCACCGGACACCTGACAGTCGACGGGTGCCGGGATGCAGGCCAGGGCTGTGGAGAACTGGAAGATGATCTGGCGGCCGTTGGAGCCCAGGCTCTCATTCTCCAGCCTCAGCTGCCCGGCGTCGTCAGCATCAGCGTCGCACACAAAGCTGATGGTGTAGGTGGACCGGGTACCTGGTGTCAACAGACAGGAGGAGGAGAGAAGAGAACACTTAAGACAAGATCACCTAACACGCGCAAGCAAGCACGCACACACACACACACACCTTTTACACTGCCATTTCTTTGCGGAAATGTTGCGGCATTATTGTGTCTCACCTTCTGTGTAAAAAGTCTATATTCCGGCATCGGAGGTAGTAACAGAGCCGTAACAAAACCAGATGGATATCTGTGTCACTGGGGTAAGCTGGCAAGCCGGGACAGGGGTGTGACACTTTGGTGACGGGTTATGTGTCTAGCGTGGACCCACAACACGGGGGCCATGCTCAAGAAGGCACACCAGCGCCTCTACCCCCTACGGTGACTCAGGAAATGCGGCATAAGCACACGATGGCTTATGAACTTCTAGCGTGGCAGCATAGAGATCGCTCTGTCGGGTGGTGTCGCCGTGTGGTATGGCAATACCACTGCACGGGACAGGAAAGCCATCCAGAGGGTCGTTAGGACGGTAGAAAAGATCATCGGGTGTGCACTCCCATCCATCGAGGAGATCGTTCGGTCCAGGTGTCTGTGTAAGGCCAGCTCCATCATACAGGACCACAATCAACAGTTGCTACCCACAGGCAGTGCACCTACTGAACTGCTCATCTCTCAATTAGTGGACTTTTTGGTCCATTGGACCGATGGGCTATTATTGGACTTAGAATTACACTTGACGTACATCTTATCAGATTATCGGTCTATTTTCGGATTATTGGATGTACACTATTGGATTACTTTTCTTTTGGACCATTATTGTATTTTTTTGGACTATTGGACTATTGTATTTTTTGACTATTAATGGATTTACAATTACACAAGACTTACCAGGGTAGACCTTCGATTATAATAGGAACATAGCATGCAGGCACTCTCACTGTACTGTGCTGCACTGGTCACTTATCATTGTACTTTATCTTCACATGTTGCTGCTACTATCTACTAGTTACCAATTTAATGCTAGTATAAGAATATACCTGTACTGCACGCAGACACTTTTAATACATTTTTGCACCAACCGCCAGAGTATTACTACTTTACTTGTCACTATTTACTATACTTATTAGGTACTATATTACTAATTGTTCAGAGTTGTTTTGGTGTTTATGTAATAAGAATATTGTTTAGAAGAAAACGTTTTACTGTCCTTAATAGGTACTATTAATGTTTAGAAGAATACTGCAGGAGTGAATGGGGACTGGACTGGGACTTTATTGCCATATGTACTGGTTACATATGGCAATAAAGAAATCTTGAATCTTGTGTGCAGATTTATTCAATCTCTCCAACGTATTTCTGATCCCAAAAACATGCCAACATGTTGTATATGATACATGTAATATAAATGTGCACATTTTATTGGAAGATGAAGGAGAAAAGAAGGTTGTGTACAATAGTGTTGATGTAGGTGCTTTGCCAATGCTTCTATTTATTGTACAATAGTCAGAAACAATAACTACATTATTTCGAATACTGCATTTAATTGAAAAAATATGTTGTGCTTACCGAGCAAAAATAAATAAACAAAAATGGAGGATGTAGTTAGCGATGCATGCTTTGCAGAACGCCCAGCGATGTAACATCAATGCCGATTTCCACCCATTGCATCACCCAATCCTACATATAAAAAAGCCCTTTATTTAAAAACGAGAGCCCCACACGTAACCACCGTAAAGAGATGTCAAGTCCTTTTGATCTGCATAGGCCTTAATCTCAGTTACACTGTCAAAAGGGCTTCACAGGCCACATCTTGACCCCCCCTAACCCCACGCCCTCCAAAGGGGATGGGGAAACCCCATTCATGATCAAGGAACACACCTTGGGAAGGAACACAGGGTCAGGCATCACCTCCTTCCAGGGATGACACGGTGGACACCACAAGATGTGACCTTAACATACCTGTGGGCTTGTCCAGGGTGCCCTCGTACTTGAGCGCGAGCAGCCCGTCCGTGGTGTAGTGCAGAGACTTCTCCGTCCCCACCGGATCAATCACACGCTTGTCCTCCAGCTCGCAGCCGGCCACACCCACGCCGCACGCCGGCACGTCCGCGCAGATGTTCACCTGATGGTGCAGTGGCAGGGGGGTGGACGATCAGACATTGTATGCCTGTGTGTGTGTGTGTGTGTGTGTGTGTGTGTGTGGTCCTCTGTTTAGTGGGGTACACCGAGGTGAAACTTGGCTCCACTTAAAGTCTTAGTCGCTCTGTGAACGTCTTGCTTTCAGCCTAATAGGCATGCTGGCATTTTAAGATGTGTGACATTTCAAGGGTATCCCAAGAGTTCACGGACTGGAAAGGGGCAGGGAATTCAGGCAAGGAAAGTGAAAGGCAACACTTATATGTAGCCCCTGAATACAACTCACATGTGTGTGCATGCGTGTGTGTGTGTGTTGTTCATGTCCTACCATGTAAACCTTGCCATTGGCCGTGGTCTTGTAGCCAGTCTTGGAGGCCAGGGGTTGGAGGTTGAACTCATAACCTGTGTTTGGGTCCACCACAGAGCAGCTCTGACACACACACACACACACACACACACACACACACACACACACACACACACACACACACACACACACACACACACACACACACACACACACACACACACACACACACACACACACACACACACACACACACACACACACACACACACACACACACGTCATAAAACATGCCCATCCGAGTGGGACCGTGGGAATAATCCACAGTTTAAGCCCAACACACACGGCCATGTCAGGGATAATGATTCTACAACTTTTTATGGAGTCATGCTCCAAATATGCAGCACTTTTTTTTTTTTCATCTGACAAATACATTATATATTATTCAGAAAGTTCTGGAGAAGGACATCTCACCAAACAGTCAAAAGACTTTGCCGTGGTGCAGTCATGAATTGTTGTTGTTGTTGTTGAGAGGATGTATAAAATAGGTTCATTGGCCAAAGTTTTGTGGCTAGCCTGGGTAGGCAGAGGAGATCCCCACGTATTCGACAAGTTTGGCAAAAATTATGATTTGATGTCGGAACGTCCCGACATCAAAACAAAGTGAAATAGTAGCATGCTGCCGATCTGTTGTATGAGTGTGCGTGTATGCGTATGTGTGTGTGTGAACTCACATCGCTCTGGGAGGTTCTGATGGCGCAGGCCGCGCGGGTCTCCCACTTGAAGTCGGCGGTGCAGTTCTGGTACTTGAGGAACTTTGGGCCGGACGGCTGCGAAACATAGATTGGCGAAGACGCATAAAAAAATGAATGACATGAGGTGGACACGGTTACCTCCCCGCATTGCAGCACGCTCAACGGTGCCACTTATGCCACACCACACTCACCACGGCGCCCCGGGAGCACAGCAGGTGGATGCGCGTGGCGGAGGCAAGACTCAGGCCATCGGCCACGCACGGCGAGCCATCCGTGAACTCCAGCAGCAGGTGGTCGCGCGCCTCGATGACGGGGCCGCGCTTGAACACGCCCATGTTGCTGACCGACACCGTTTCCCTTCGAGAGCCCTGGAGAGAGAGAGAGAAAGAGAAAGAGAAAGAGAAAGAGAGAGAGAGAGAGAGAGATTTGGATTAGGGATGGCACGATACCAGTTTTTTGGTTTCTGATCCGATACTGAAATATTTAATTAAAAAGCTAGCCCATTTATAAAGTCTGTAAAATATTCATAAATCAATACATACGTGACTGAAATGTATGCCACCTAACACAAGAATGTAGATCCTGAAGGCACTACATAACCCACTGACAATTAGGATCAGTTCACTGTACACATCCCCCTTCAACACTGATCCCCCGACCACATAAACATCACTTTGCCCCTCTGACCCCATTATGGGTCACGACCCACCAGTTGAGAATCACTGGAGACAACATGAAATTTCTCCAAAAGCATATCAGTAAATACTGCAAGTGGAATGGCTCTGAAGTGACTGCAATAAGTAAAGTGACTAAAGATGAAATATGCAACAGAGAAACCTGATAAATCTCAAACGTACCTGCTGGGATTCATATTTCATCTGGCATGCCGAGGCCAGGCGGTCGCAGCCCTTGACGGCGGTGAGTGGCCGACACACATTGATGTAGTACTTGCGCAGGTTGCTGGGGTCAAACATGTCCATCACCTCCCAGTTCTGCCTCCCAGTACTGGAGCTGGTCCGGGACAAACTGATGGCCCGAGAGGAGCAAGACGTGACATTGTGAGGCTTTAGTCCTCTTAAACGCAGACTACACGAACATTATTACTATTATTATTTATTCATTTGTAAGTCAATGTGTGATCCTTATTTGTAATTAAAAACGCAATATGACAGTCACAGGAGAACAACACTAGCACCAGCAATTAGCACCCGGACTAGCACTAGCAGTAACACTAGCACCAGGAGTAACACTAGCACTAGCAGTAGCACCGGCACCAACACCTAGCACTACTACCAGCACTTGCAGCAGCAGTAACACTAGCACTTAGCACCACGACTAGCACTAAGAAGTAGCACTAGCACCAGCACCAGCAGTAACACTAGCACTAGCAGTAACACTAGCACTAGCAGTAACACTAGCACTAGCACTAGCAGTAACACTAGCACTAGCAGTAACACTAGCAGTAACACTAGCACTAGCACTAGCAGTAACACTAGCACTAGCAGTAGACACTAGCACTAGCAGTAACACTAGCACTAGCAGTAACACTAGCACTAACACTAGCAGTCACTAGCCAATTGCGCTATCACTAGCGCCCTAATTGAGGTGAAAATGGCCAAGGGCATGTAACCAAATATTAGCATTGCTGTATGTATATTTTTGACCCAGAAGATTTGGTCACATTTTCAGTAGACCCATAACAAATTCATAATAGATCCAAACTTCATGAATGTTTTTTGTGACAAAGAAGTACGTGCTCCAACACTTATCACAGAAAAAATAAGAAGATATGATTAAACTTTTGACCACAACTGTGTATATATTATATTTATATTATTATTATATATATATATTATATATATATATATTCTCTCAACTCTTCTCTTTTTTGGCATCGCAGTGGTGAAATGAGCTCCCGGCTGAAATAAGGATGACAGAGTCCCCACCAGCATAGCTTTGCCCCCTAACCCCCCTCCTTCCTAACCATTCCCTCCTATCCATCAAGTTGGAATCCACTTTTCCCTTCTCATAGTCTTGGCTCAAGATTGTTGAAGCATATGTGTATGTGTTCCACTTAGGAATGGTTACTTCTGATCCTATCCTACCACTATTATTGCTGGGCAGTCTTGCAATTATGAATGCTTGGAAACCCTGTTCATATTGCTTATTTATGTACCACAGGCGATAGTATTGTCCTCGGTTCTTTTGACATGTACTTCATTGTAGTTGCTTTTGCGATAAAAGTCTTCTGCCAAATGCCGCCTAATGTTAAACTTTAATCATATTTGTGTCTCTTGTAATCAACCCAATGTAACACAGAATGTGAGGACAGCTTCACATGACACACACTCCGCTGAAGTACACATCTCTACGGCCTGTCCTGTGAGACCACAATGATTGTTTGGTTGACAGGACCCTCTCCCCCTTGGAGCAGTACATCTCCTCTTTTTTT